>JASFDH010000322.1:0-27166 GCA_036937195.1 Nidularia pulvinata
GAAAAGGAAGACCATTCACTCTATCTAGCTAGCATAGTGTCAGACAGCTTTTACCTACTTCTTGAACACTTTGTATCACATTTTCGAACACAATCTCACTTCAGACTTGCCCCCAACGAACTTGAGAGGTAGTGACCAGTCTATAGGGTGGTAAAAACGATTTTATTGTCATATCTACCCCACAGAACGAATCCCCTTTTCAAAGGCATCATTCATGAATGCCTGGAAAGTTCCAGGGGAATTGCATAATCCAAAGAACATGATGGTGGGTTCATACAGCCCTTTGTTTGTTTTGAAGGCTGCCTTCCATTTATCTCCTTCTTTGATCTGAACATTGTTGTAACTGTTTTGAAGATCCATTTTGGAGAATACCATTGCACCTTTCAATTTATCCACTAAATCATTTACCAGTGGAAGTGGATAGGTGTTCTTGATCATGTGTCACAAACACACTTTCCAGGGTATAGGCTAGAGTTCCAGACAGATAAGATATGTGCAGTGACCAAGGAGAGACACCAGAGACTCCAGGAATATCTTCAAGAAATGTGTTTGAGCACTACCAAAGGAAGTAGTCAAGATGGACGATGGCTTCAGCTTATGTGCTGTGCCTCCTTCGTTCCTAACACCCAATTTACAGATGAGGGTGAGTGGTATGGTTCAAGTATAGTGACAATGACACTCAACTTCCTGACTAAAGATTTGGTCAGGAGGGATCTCCAGAGACTGGAGATCTCATTGAGCGCAAAGTACGATGACAAGATGAGATTATCAGGTAGAGATGAGTGGGGATGATTTGGAGGTAGCTTAACCACTTGAGTAGAAGTGGAGAGACTAATTAATTAACAAACTGAAGTACTACAATACATTCAAAGTACTTAAATACTAAAAAGTCTAAGTAACCAGAGTAAATACATAGAGCACTAAAAACATACTAGTGCAATGGAGAAGTAAGTGGGTTAAGAAAGAGAGAGCATATGACAAGGACTAGGATTACAAATTGAATGTTAACACAAAAGAGACATACTATGAAAAGTATGGTGTGTGGCTGAAACAAAGTAATTACAAAAATGGAAATGGACCAGAGTAAACCTGAGTAAACACCAGAGATGAGCAGGAAGTCGGGAAAGTGTTGGGATTGATTGTGAGCAGTCCAGAGATGGTGCATGCTGTGCCATATAAGGATATGACATGTCATGTGTATATGCACTTGAAAATGGCTGGTTGGATTAGTGTTTAATTGTGCATTTTTACATTTTCATTGAATTCAAGATGCCAAGTTCAATCCTTGCAGATGGTGAACTTATTTTTACATACAGTGATGTACAAAAATAATGCATGCAGGTTTCACTAGCAATAATTTTTGAACATTGATATATCTTGGCAAGTGGTAAATTGTATATTGTACAGTATTATAATGAATATATCCCTATCAAATATTGAAATGGGAAAATAGAAATTGAGTTCAGAAGGTAGATAACGTATAGCTATGAAAGGTGATATCTGAAAGAAATTTGAAATTTATATAGATAATAATCCTCGATGAGACGATCCTAACGCAAGTGGAATCATGAAAAAAGACTTCCTGGTTGCCAAGCTATGAGCTTCGCAAGTTGCCAATTTTTGCGACTTGTGAAGCTCATAGCTCGACAACCAGGAAGTCTCTTTTCATGATTCCACTTGCGTTAGGATCGTCTCATCGAGGATTATTATCTATATAAATTTCAAATTTTCTTTCAGATATCATCTTTCATAGCTATATATTTTTCTACCTTCTGAATTCAATTTCTACTTTCCCATTTTAATATTTGATAGGGATATATTCATTATAGTACTGTACAATATACAAGTTACTACTAGATTTGATGGATTCTCGAGCTGGAAGATCTGGCATGGACAAGGATGCACGAGCAACCAACAACAGAGGAGACGCATCGAGATGAGCTATTTAAATGAGTGCATTCTACATAGCTCGCTTTTTTAGGGACAATGGTACGCAAGAACAAGGTGACTTGTGCAGGAAAGCCGTCCTGGAGACCCGTCTTCGTCCTCATGTAAGACATGGCGAATCATGAATGAGAAAAAGCTGCGGGTCACCAAGCATCCACATTCAATCCAGAAGGTAAGAAACTTTGATGATTGCCAAGAGGGCATTAGCGAAAGACATCAGTAAAAGCTTCAACAGCATTCTATCAGTGTTGCCGCCGAACTCATTGTCTCGAAATAAATTTACAGAACACTTCACAGATAATTCTTGCCACCTATTAATACTGCCCCAGCTATTCCACTTTCCTGTAGTTTCTTCCACAAAGACCAGTGTTGTCGAAAGTATCTCTGCCGAAAAAATGTCTTTTCATTCAAAACTTTCGCCTTCTTAACTGAACTTTGTCTGCTATAGGATCATTGTTGGGTATTCTATTTCAGCCCAACACCGCATTTACATAGCCCTTGGTGATCTCCCAACTTGGATCATGATTCATAAATCAGCAACGACACACGCAGTGTCAATGATCATTGTAAAGCAACGGGGTAAGTGGCTCGCCATTCCCAGGGTGCACCGTGCGCACAAATGTCTCAGAGCTATTGCTATTAACCAGTGCTTGTAAGATCTCACGCCCTCGTCCTCTCATCTCTGCTTTCTTTCAACATGGCACTGTTAATAGACCTGTATCGAAGTCCTATCTGTGAGATTCTTTACCACTCCCTGGTATTTAATGGCTCAACTACAGACAGCACTTCTATTCATCGCTCGAACGCTTAGCTTCTTGTACGTACCTCAGGCTGCTCATAAACAGCAACTCTGAATTTCGACATACCGTTTCCTAGATTATTTGGAATAAGTTGTAGTCAGGTATGTTCTCTACGAGCGATCATAATAGTATGATTAATTTTTAACGTTCTCATATTAAGACCACTTTTTACTACAAAACGTACTCTAGAGACAATCTTTCAATAAAGCTTTTTGTGTGTTTTGATTTAATTTCTCACTCTGCTGTTCGGTTCTATGTTTCCTGGATTATAGGTGGCTGTAGTCTGGTTCGTATTCTCTTTCCAGAATCGATGTCTGTTTGAACATTCTTATAGGCTACTGGATCTTATTCAGACGCTTCTTAGTAAGGTATCTAGCCTTGGTTCAGAATCTGCCACTTATTCTATTGCCTGTATAGGCATCCGGTACATGTACTTTCTGCTGGTTAGTTCATATCCACGTCATCATCTCCTCTTCCTTTAAAGCTTAAGCAGATCTTTGGATTAAAAAACCCGCAAGTCCAGCTTGGACTGGCTAAAGAATGGTGAATTTGACAGGTTCAGATTATAAAAGTGCTTCTAATGGTGATGTAATTTTTTGCAGGTCTAACAATGTAAATGTCCCCGTCCCCATCTACGATGTAATTATTGATGAAAATGATATGCCTTTAGACAGGATTCTTAGCCAATGTAAGTCTCTATCTTCAGTGAATATGGATCACATGACTCATATCACCTTCCTGGATAGGCATTGATTGCACTAGCTGTTCAAAGGTGCACATTACATGGTCATCTCTCATCTTCAGACATTTATTCGACCGCCACAGCTTTTTCCTTAGGCAGATATTCTATGGTGAGCCAATCCCACTATCTTCTATTGCACAAATATGATAGCCAAGCTTTGATAGTGGGCAACAACCGGAAAGTAAAGATATATCTTGTGCCTATAATTGTAAGAGGACTCAGCGTGCCTTCACGATATACAAAGTTGAATATCGTCTTCTGTTTTAAGGGCTTGACAATATTAGCCCACTTTGGTGAGTGTGCTCATTTTGCTGAACTTCTCTCAAATAATAATATAATGTCAGGATTTGCACTGGGTATCTCTTTACTGATAATATCTAAACTTTGCTGAAAATACTGTTTCTTGTCAGCTGCTTATATTGAATTGTTGTAATTATTTATTACTTTAATCGATGTTTAATGATACTGAAATTTGCCTCATCTTTTAGCTTTAAAGTTTCAATACTGCTTGACGCAGTCAAAATAACAGTATGCTTCTTACTTTACTGTAAACTTTCGGAATGCTGATATCCGATAGTTGGATTCTGCTTTGTGGTTCTCCATTTTTTCGGTCATTTCAGATATATCTCTTGCAGCTTCTTTGTGTGTTTTGCTTAGCGGAAGCCATACTGGAATTAAAAGGTATGTTTCTTCTATTCAACCTGGGAGAAAATCCTGATTCCCTCATACCTAGCACGGACAATATCATCGTCAAACTAATTGCTTTTTCAGTGAACCGATGCATTCTCACATCGTGCGTCCCGTTACCTGGATTTTTGGAGTGTCAAAGTCAATATTTTCTTTATAGGATCATTGCAGTGGCCGAAGTATCTCTTGTGTGTACTTATTCTATTCATCCTCACATCCATAATTACGTATACGGCCCGCTAAGCGAATCTGTTCAGTTCGCAGTCTCGTTGGTCAACTTATGGATACTCTTCATGGACCTTGTCATTGGAAAATGTACTCCCGAGTTGCTGAATTCATGACTTATATACAATCTAAATATCTGACAGGTTACTCCAATTCGTTATATGCTTCTCTAAATTCCAGGAAATATCTTAATTCTCTTACTTATTCGAGTTCTGGCACTCATTCTATCCAACTCTCCACCATAGCAGTCGATGCATCAGAACACCATAGGGTGAGTAGTAAACTTTATATATGGTCAGAAATTCCCCCTCAACCATCCTTTGAATTTATTATAGGAAGTAGTAATAAACGCATTGGACGATTCGAAGTGCTCGGTATAGCGAAGAATCGGACCCTACGAAAGTGTGGAACGAGATTTAGAAAGCATGACGTATGTAATAAGAAAGAAAAAAAAATATTCGGGTGTTTCAGGGTGAATATATATCAGATTTTTTCGTAACCTAGATCCAGATTAAATTGTCCCACACTACGAATTTTATCACGCTATTCAATATTTTCTGCGTTTCGTCTCCATTCTACTTAATGGTTGAACATCGATGATGAGGTTCCGAGTAAATGCACATAGCGGTCGGTAACTATATTATCTTCTGCGATAGCAACGGTGAAGAATGACGGTGGATAGATAGCAGGTAGATGCACTGCTACAGGTATGAAGGACATGAGGATTTGTAGTAGATTCACTGTTGTATAGCATATAGGTGCTCTTCGAGTCTCGACGTAAGAGTAATGTTAGTGCACACATGCAATGATAATTATTAGATGTCTCGATGCAATATTTATCAAAACCAGACTGATTCTACATTATAGAGCACCTTGAAAATATGAATATTTTTCATATACACTGACCCCAAAATGCCCTATTCGATTACTACGCGTAGTTGTAAAACTCTTTCTTTGTCCTGGTTTTATCACTCCTCACACTGCTATCTATTTTACGAACGAATTTTCCATCTATCCACCATCTGCGACTATTTAAACTTGGAATACCATTCAAAAAAAGACAGATAAACACATGTGGAATTTTTGACCAGCAATAAAGTCTAAAATTAGCCGAACACAGTTACCCTTGCCAGCCAACCATGACTGTGACCTTCTGTGGCGACCGTCGCTAAATTTTCCTTGCACGCTGCTAAACTGCTCGTTGTTCAACTTGAAGCCTTCTTTCTTTCCACATATCCCTGGATCTTCGTCTAAATGATGGACTCCGACTTGCGTGGCAGCCGGACAAGTGCCATTAGCTTTGATGGTGACATGAGCGTTGCGCTGGAGCCTGGGACCCGGGGCTTCGAAATCACTCCAAGGTGTATTTGTACATTGGCACTCCAACTCCGCTTATCCAGCAGCGGGAGACTATACGCGCACGTACCGAAAAGTTCTTGCCATTTCAGAATCAAGTTCGTGAATGGTACTGTACTCTGCCCCGTTTGTCATCAATATATTCCTTGTGCTCATGGGACCAAAGTGACGCGCACAGCACTGCTATATACAACTGTCCTCGACCTCAAGCTGCTGCAAACTCGACTAGCCTGATTTGCCAACTAAATAGATGCAATTGCAATACACCGCGTTTCCACGCTGGTAGGGAGGGGGAGGCTTCCAGAGATAAGCTTTTACCCTGGTAAGTCACACTCTAAAGATATCCGCCAACACATGGCTCACGGGTAGATACTGTCATTGGTAAGTAGTACTAGTAGTGGGTGTGTGTGGGCGTAATGCAATAAGCAATCCCGAGCTTGACCTCTTACTCCGATGACCCATAACCCACAGCTCAAATCCACCTTAATAGAACCCGGTATATATGACGACTCCGTGAGAGGCGAGGAAGGGGAAGCGTTGGAGAGGGAGGTGGGGTAGGAGGAAGATGAGGATGGGGTAGTGCAGGGAGGTTATGAGGGTGCGTCCCAGGTGTGGGGCTGTGGATGGAAAAACGAGTGGAGACAAAATGGAGGGAGGAGGAGAGGACGGACCTGAAGGTGTGAAGACGAGCATGATCTAGACGCAGTGGAGCGGTGTTGAGTAGGAAGAGACGAGATTGGCGACGACCGGCGAGGGCTGGTGCATGGAGTGCATCATGTCCGCGATGGCGTGTAAGGACGCGTGGATGAGCGCCTTGAGCGTCCCCGCCACCACCTCCGGCTGCAAATCAATCACAACCGTCAGTATCTTCGAAGGAAGAAAGTGCACGAGCACGTACCTCCCCACCTGCAGGCACACACACGACCTCGACATTCCGTGTCGGCTCAAACTTCTCCAGCCCATGCGCATCACGATGTTCGATCCAGTCCGTGCTCGCGCGCAGGATCCTCGCCCTATGCTCCCCCGCCACCGAGTCCCATATGCCCACCACCACATCCTCGTTATCGCGCACCAGCGCCTCTGCCTCCTCCGCGTCGCCCAGCACCAGTACGCGTAGCTCGACTAGGGTCTGCCCATACGCCGTGGGCCGGGGCAGGGCATCCGGCAGCGTGAGGGACGGGATGATCATGGAGTGCGCGGCGGAAGCGGATGCGGGGTGGGGTGGGGAGGCAGCGGCGGAGCTGAAGAAGGATGAAGAGACGGAGGGGAAGGAGGAAACCGAGCCGACGGAGGAGGCGGGGCTATCTGGCGGGGACGAGAGGGCACTGGAGCGCGGGGAGGATGGCAGCAAGATAGCGGGATTCGGGGCGGTGGCGCTGCTGGGGGTGCTGCGATGGGTAGGCATCAGGGGCAGGCGGGGACGCTGGCGGCGGAAAGTGAAGCGAGCGCAGGGTGCTGGTGCTGGTGCTGGTGCTTCCCTCCATGGCGGCGTCTGTGACGAGGAAGAGTAAGCGGGGTAGGACGTGGGTGGGGGGACGTGCACCGTGGGCCACGGCGGCCCCGATCTGCTATCTTATGCATTCTCGGCTAATGTGCTGGACACGTGTATCAGCCGGTTTATCTTATCTGATATATTGCACAGCAGCCCAGGCCATCCAACCAGGTCGTGCGATGGTTCGAAGAAGAGCGGTAGGGAGAAAGGAGGATCGTGCCATGGGATCCATGGTCCAGACAAGATGCTGGAATGGCAGAATTGACCCGCGCAGTTTGCTCGGTGGGTTGCTTGATCGGCCCTGCAGCGTGTTACGCCGCTGCCCTGCGAGGAAGTGATTACCGAAAAGCTTTTTTTAGAGCTCCAATGTTACAACATTTGTCTGCCGCCCTTCTGAACCTTGATCTCAACTGTCGAATGTCTTGCGTTGTCGACGCCGATATAACGAAATACATGTATTTACAACCTTCGGCTAAAAGTGGTCCTACGAGGCACATTTCGCGCAACTAATTTGCATTACCATTTACGCGCTGATGTAGGCTACTGTCCGCATTGCGGAGAGCTGGAAGTGTAAAACCCGAATGCTACCTTAGCGTTCCCTGCCCTTCATTCATTTTACGCTCGGTAGAGCACCCCTCCTTTAATTTTCACACCAAGACTCACCGCTGGAATGAAATTCACCACTATTTTTGCTGTCCTTGCTGCCACTGCTTCTATTGTCGCTGCATCTCTCAACTCGGAGACGAAGGCCAACGGCCTTGCGCACGACCTCCCTCTTCTTCCCCTGCCTGCCAGGATAATCCTGTTGGTGGCATGTCCTTTCCAAATACCGCGGTTATTTACGAGTATATTGAGTGCTTAAAATATTTTCTGCAGCTGCGAAGAGAAGCACCCCACTCAACGCCACCTGCTCTGTCGGCTCTGCTCAATGCCGTTAGCTTAATCTCCTTCCATCCTCAAAACTTACGTGATTCTAACATCTTCTCATCTAATACCAAAAGCGTCACCAAAGCCAACAACTCTGTTGCATTGCTTTTATTAGGCTTCCTCTGTCTAGTCACCAGCACAGATGTCAACGTTGGGATGACTTGCTCGCCCATTGCTATTCTGATCTCACTGTGGCTGGACTTAGGTTCTTTCACCGTGGCTCGAGGAACATCCTGGGCTGACGCAAGTATTTTTTGGATGTTCTTGCATTGCATTTCAGGCTGATCCAGGGTATTTCACGCCGTTGGCTCGCGTGCATCATTCTAAGTATCGCCATCTATTCCACGGAATTTCCTTTGGCTATTCTCCGATTCCGGTGAACATCGTCTGTCTAGCGCAGTTGATGTCCATAGATATTAGATGTACCACGAATTGAATAGCATTTCTTTGTTTTGATAGACAGTGACAGAGGGTGAAGCCGATAATCTGTGCTCTTGCAAGCCATCTGTTTGCTATATTGCAAAAATTTAATAGGTTCTCGAGTCAAAAGATCTGACGAGAATGCGGATACACAGGCAACCAACAACACAGGAAATACGTCAAGATAAGTAAATACATTCTACATAGCTTGCTTTGTTAGGGACAGTTGTACCCGAGCATCAAGTTACTTGTGCAGAAAAGCTATCCTAGAGAGGCGTCTTCGTCCTCATGTGAGACATGGTGAATCGCGATTGAGAAATGGTTGCAAATTATCAAGCATCCACATTCAATTTGGAAGATAAGAAACCTTGAATGATCGCTGTGAGGGTATCAGTCTGTAAAAGCTGCAACAGTATTCAATCAATGTTACCGCCGAACTCATTGTCTCGAAATAAATTTACAGAGCGCTTTGCAGGCCCTGCCCATCCACTGTCTTGTGGTTTCCTTAAGAGCATCATGGGAAGAGGTCGTAAAAGCTGCAACAGCATTCTGTCAGTGTTACCGTTGAACTCGTTGTCTCGAAATAAATTTACAGAACGCTTTACAGGTCCTTCTTACCGCCTTTTAATATTGCCCCAGCCATTCTACTTTCCTGTGGTTTCCTCCACAAAGACCAGTGGTGTCGAAACTGTCTACTGAAAAAATGTCTTCGTTCTTCAAACTTTCACCTTCTTGACAGAACTTCGTCTACTATAAAATCATTGCTCAGTGTTCTATTTCAGCCCATTGCCGCGTCTATATAGCCATCAGTGATCTTCCAACTTGGATCATGATTCATAAATCAGTAACGACGTGCACAGCGTCAATGATCATTGTAAAGCAACGGCTTGCCATTCTCAGGGTGCACCGTGCGCACGAATATTCCAGAGCTATTGCTATTAACTGGTGCTTGTAAGATCTCACGCCCTTCTTCCTCTCATCTCTGCTTTCTTTCGAGATGGCACCGATAGTAGACCCGAGTCAAAGCCCAACTCTCTGTGAGATTCTTACTACTCCCAGGGATTTCATGGCTCAACTACAGACAGTACTTCTATTCGTCACTGGAACGCTTAATTTCGTGTGCGTACCTCAAGCTGCTGGTAGGCTGCGACTCTGAATTTCGACGTACCATTTCCTAGATTATTTGGCATAAGTTGTAGCCAGGTGTGTTCTATACGAGTGATCATAATAGTACAATTAATTCATTACACTCTCATAAGACTGCTTTTTACTGCAAAACATACTCAAGAGACAATATGTCAATAAAGCTTTTCGTGTGTTTGCTTTAATTTCTTATTCTGTTCCGTTGTTTGGTTTTAAGTATCCTGGATTATAGGTGGCTGTAGTCTGGTTCGTATTCTCTTTCCAGAATCGATGTCTGTTTGAACATTCTTATAGGCTACTAGATCTCATTCAGACATTCCTTAGTAAGTTATCCAGCCTTGATTCTGAACCTGCAACCCACTTTGTCACCTGTATAGACATCCGGTACATGTACTTTCTGCTGGTTAGTTCATTTACACGTATCCTCTCCTTTGCTTTTAAAGCTTGAGCAGATCCTTGGATTAAAAAATCCGAAAGTCCAATCTGGACTGACTGGTGAATTGTAAATTTGACAGGTTCAGATTAGAAATGTGCTTCTCATGGAGGTGGATTTTTTTGCAGCTCTAACACTGTAAATGCCCCCCTCCCCACCTACGATGTAATCATTGACGAAAATGATATGCCGTTAGGCAGCATTCTTCGTCAACGTAAGTCTCCCTCTTCAATGTATATGGATCTTATGACTCACATGACTTTCTTGGACAGGCATTTATTGCGCTAGCTGTTCAATGGTGCACCTTGCATGGTCCCCTCTTGTCTTCGTATATTTATTTGATCTTCACAGCTTTTTTCTTAGGCAGATATTCTATGGTGAGCCGACCTTACTGTCTTATATTGCGCAAATACGACAGTGAAGCTTTGATAGTGAGCAACAACCGGAAAGTAAAGGTGTATCTCGTGCCCATAATTGTAAGAGGCCTCGTGCCTTCATGACATACAAAGTTAAACATCGTCTTCCATTTTAAGGGCTCGACAATATTAGCCCATTTTGGTGAGTGTGCTCGTTTTACTCACGTTCTCTATAATAATAATATAATATCAGGGTTTGCACTAGGTATCCATTTACTGATAAACTCTGAACTTTGCTGACAATACTGTTTCTTATCAGCTGTTTATATTGAATTGTAAGTGTCAATTATCACTTTTCTCGATGTTTGATGATACTGAACTTTGCCTTATCTGTTAGCTTTACAGTTTCAATAATATTGAACGCAGGCCAAATAACAGTATGCTTCTTACTTTGTTATAAATTTTCAGGGTGCCGATATCCGTCAGCTGGATTCTGCTCTCTGGTTCTCCATTTTTTCGGTCATTTCAGACGTATCTAATGCAATTTCTTTGTGTGCTTTGCTTAGCGGAAGCCATACTGGAGTCAAAAGGTATATCTTTCTATTCAATCAGGGATAAATACTAATTTCTCTGTACCTAGCACGGACAACCTCATCGTTAAACTAATTGTTTTTTCAGTCAACCGGTGCATTCTCACATCGTGCGTCCCGTTACGTGGCTTTTTGGATTTTGATGTCAATATTTTCTTGATAGGATCATTGCGGTGGCCGAAATATCTCTTGTGTGTACTTATTCTATGTATCCTCGCATCCACAACTACGTACACGCATCGCTAAACGAATCTGTTCAGTTCGCAGTCTCGTTGGTCAACTTATGGATACTCTTCATGGACCTTGTCGTTGGAAAATGTATTCCTGAGCGACTGAATTTCTGACTCACATACAATCTAAATATTTGATAGGTTACTCCAATTCGTTATACGCATCTCTAAATTCCAGGAAATATCTTAATTCTCTTACTTATTCGAGGTCTGGCACTCATTCTATCCAGCTCTCGACCATAATAGTCGATGCATCAGAACATCTAGGGTGAGTAGTAGACTTGATACATGCCCCGTAAACCATACCTTGAATTATTATAGGAAGCAGTAGTAAATGGATTGGACAATTCGAAGCGCTCGATATAGCGAAGAATCGGTCCCTTCGAAAGTGTGGAACGAGAATCAGGAAGCATGGTGTATGCAGTGAGAAAAAATAGTATTAGATAACTATGCGTATCTATAGAACCAATCCTCTGCCCTTGTTTTCTTATTCGTCGTACTACTGTCCATTTTACAAACGATTCCTTCATTTATCCACCATCTGCGACTGTTTTTAAACTGCAATACCATCCAGAAAAGGACAGACAAACACTTGTGGGAAACTTTGACTAAAGCAGAATAAAATAAAATCAGCCGAACACGGTTGCCCTTGCCACTCAACCATATGTGACGACTGTCGCTTTTCCCTGCACACTGCGAAACTGCTCTTTGTTCAACTCGAAGCTTTCTCTCTCTCCATATGTCCCTGGATCTTTGTCTAAATAATGGACTTCGACCCGCGTGGCTACTGGGTAAGGTGTCATTATCTTTGATAGTGATATGGGCATTGGGCTGGAGGCCTGCGTCCTCGGAGCTCAGAATCCACTCCAAAGTGCATCTGTACGTGAGGCTCCAACTGGGAGACTTTTGCGCACATCCAGAAAGGTCCTTGTCATCTCAAAATCAAGCTCACAAATAGTACCGTGCCCCGTACTGTTCGCCATCAACGCGTTCCTTGTGCTCGTAAGACCAAAGTGACTGTGGACAGCACTGCTACGGCGGAGTTCAAGCCCAAGCTGCTGCGAACTCGACTAACATTATGTGCTAACTGAAAAGATACGATCGCAGTACACCACGTTTCCACGCTGGCTCAATATGTAAGAAGAGGAGGCTTTGAGAGATAAACTTTTACCTTGGTGAGTCACATGCATTGCATTAATCGCAGGCTCTAAAGATACCCGCTTACACATGGCTCATGAGCAGATACTGTCATTGGTGGTACTAGTAATGGGTGTGCGTGGGCGCACTGCAACAAGCAATCCTGAGCTTGACCTCTTGCTCCGACGACCATATTTCCACAGCCCAATTCCAGCTTGATAGAACCCGGCATATACGATGACTCCCCAAGGGGCGAAGAGGGGGGCGCTGGAGAGGGAGGTGGGGTAGGAGGCGGAGTGGATGGAGGAGGGGGAAAGGAGGAGGAGGACGGGGATGCGGGAGTGCAGGAAGGTTATAAAGGTGCATTCCAGGGTCTGGGGGCTATGGGTGGAAAAGCGAGTGGGGAAAAATAGAGGGAGGAGGGGAGGACCGACCTGAGGGTGTGGAGACGAGCATGATCAAGGCGCAGTAGAGCGGTGTTGAGTGAGAAGAGACGAGATTGGCGAAGACTAGCGAGGGCTGGTGCGCGGGGTGCAGCGCGCTTACGATTGTGCGGAAGGGGAGGGGGAGTGGATGAGTGTCTTGAGCGTCCCCACAACCTCCGGCTGCAAATCAATGCCAATCGTCAGTATCTGCGAAGGAAGAAGACACACGAGCACGTACCTCTTCACCCGCAGGCACACACAACTTCGACATTCTGCGTCGGCTCAAACTTCTCCAGCCCATGCACATCATGATGCTCGATCCAGTCCGTGCTCGTGTGCAGAACCCTTACTCCACGCTCCCCTGCCACCGAACCCCATGTGCCCACCTCCACCACGTCTTCGTTATCGCGCACCAGCGCCTCCACCTCCTCCATGTTGCCCAGCACCAGCATGTGCAGCTCGCACAGGGTCTGCCTGTACACCATGGGCCGGTGCAAGGCGTCCGGTAGCGTGAGGGATGGGATGATCAGCTCAGGGTGTGTGGTGGAAGCAGAGGTGGGATGGGGTGGGGAGGCAGTGGTGGAGCTGAAGAAGGACGAGGAGACGGAGGGGAAGGAGGAAACGGAGCTGGCGGAGGAGGCGAGGCTGTCTGGTGGGGACAGGAGGGCGCTGGAGCGCGGGGAGGATAGCAGCGAGATAGCGGGTTCGGGGTGGCAGTGCTGCTAGAGGTGCACTGTGGCGGTGAAGTGTCGGGGGTGGTCGGGGACGCTGGCGGCGGAAAGTGCAGTGAGTGCAGGGTACCAGTGCTGGTGCTGGTGCTTCCCTCCATGGCGGTGTCCGAAGAGGAGGAGTAAGCGGGGTGGGATGTGGGGGAACGTGCACCGCGGCCCTGATCTGCTATGTTATGCATTCTTGGCTAATGTGCTGGACACATATATCAAGCAGTTTATCTTATCTGATATATTGCACAGCGGCCCAGGCCATCCAGCCAGGCCTGTGCAGTGTCTGGAACCTTAAACTTTATTTTTCAAAAACTCAAGACCACACATAACTGGAGCTCTTTGCACTAAAATATATAAGCACCAGTAGTTCAGTGGTAAATATTGTGAGTTTTTTTATTAACTAATACAGTGGTAAACAAAGTCTATGGTTTAATTCTAGCTACTGTAAATATATTTTTGTCTGCATTGTATTTAACTGTTGTCATTTTGTAGTACAAGAAGAAATTATTTATACACATGTGAAGCTTTGAAATATCATATCCTGGTTGCCTTAACCATTTGCAACCTCTAGACCATTTACAATCAAACCTGATGCTCTCCCAAAACTCTGCCTCATCTCCAGTTTACTCAGGTCTACTCCAGTTTTTATTTCCATTCTGCAATTACTATGCTTCAGCCACAGACACTAGTCTTTTAGTAGTATATCCCTTGCATTAACATTTAGTTTGTATCCCCTAGTTATCATCATATGCCCTCTTTCACTTGACCTAGTTACTTCACTATTTCACTTAGTATGATTTAGTACTTTGCAGTATTACTCTGGACAATTATATTTCCTAGTATTTAAGTACCTCAATTGTACTCTAGTACTTCAGTTTGTCAATTATTGTTTCTACCCATTGGCTATGCTACCTCTGAGCACTCTCAACCATTGTCAAGACCCAAACACAGCCAGACAAGAAAGACAATATGACCAAGGTATGAGTCCAATGATATGCAAAGACACTAGACAATGTAGGACATTGGCTTCAGCTTATGTGCTGCACCACCCACTATCCTAGTCCTGTATTTAGAGCAATGAATAATGAGGACAGATGTTGGAGTAAGGAATGAGAGCTCAGCTCATTGACAAGAAATAAGAGTTCAGCTGAGGTTTAGCTAATGGTTAGTCAAAGTGGCCAAAGGATCTGACAAGAAGTTGAGAGAGTATAGAGTGAATATCAAGCCAGAAAGCAGATTGACAATGCAATTAACAAACTAAAGAACTACAACTTGAATACTACTGCTTATATACTATTCCTAGAGATAAGCTATTTAATACTAAGTCCAATGATCCTCACTTGTTAATTCTTCCTTCATCAACATTATTCACCCTAAATAAAATCTCTAGTCTACAGAGATTTCACTGACCAATCTCTGGTACAGAAGTTGAGTATTGCACACCCTTACCTCTGAACTAGTCCATTTATCATCATCTATAAATTGGACATTAGGAACAAAGGGGGCACAGCACATCAGCTGAAGTTGCCATCCACTCTTGACCTCTATCCTCTGGTATTGCTTAAATGCATTTCTGGAAATATTTCCAGGGTCTCCAGTTATTTTCCCTGCCCCCACTATGTTACTATCTGTCCAGGAATTCTAGTTAATACTTGGAAATGAGTTCATGACATGAAAATAGAAAGACTATTTATTTAAATACATGTGAAGCTTTGAAAATGGGAAGGTTATTTAATCATACTATTTACAAATGTCTATCTGCAGGGACTGTTTGTATTGGTATTTTGAATGCTTGTTTTTTTCCTGGACTGTTGTACAGCTCATTAGTGCTGCCTTTGGGCCAGCCACCAACCATAGTTACTGTTTCCACTTTAAATGAAGAGAATACATTGAGAGCTGAGGGAGAAAGACAAGAAACAAAGAGAGAGCTGCATTGCAGCAGATGCATAGCAGTGGCACCTTTTTGGTCACATTTCAAAGGATAGCTGCTTTTAGGTTGTTAACAGGGCATGTGAAGTCCAATAGCTGCATTTGGAGTGTTAACAAGGTAGGTGGGAACTGATAACCAAAAGTGTTAACACCCCAAAAGGAGAATTGTTAACACCCCAAATTGGGCTATTTTCAGTTCCAGACACTGCACCATGGCCTCCAGCAGGTTATGCAATGGTTTGAAGAAGAGTGGTGGGGAGAAAGGAGGATCATGCCATGGGGTCCATGGTCCAGACAAGATGTTGGAATGGCAAAATTGGCTGTTGCAGTTTGCTCAGTGGGTTGCTTGGTCAGCCTTGCAACATGTTGTGCCACTGCCCTGTGAAGAAGCAATTACTGAAAAGCTTTTTTTAGTACCCTGATGTTACAACATCTGTCAGCTGCCCTTCATCTCAACTGTCACATGTCTTGCTTTGTATGACACTGATATAATGAAATATATCAGACCCACACCTTCACTATAACCTGCTCTGGCTACTCTGAATCCCCCACCACTGTACCTTTAACATGTTCCTTTATATTCTCTCCAGCTTGTGTTTCCAATTGCCAGCATGCAAATTTCCCTACATTCATATTGGAGGCACACTTCTGACTCTGATAACTAATTGCATAGGTGCCCCAGGGTGGTATAAAACCCAGGAACATCCTCACTATCCACCCCCAGTTCTCCCCCAGAATCCTCTTTTATATCCCCTTTCACAGTCCACAATGACAGTGTGCTCATTTTCTGTACTGCATGCCAGTCTAATCCCAAGATATTGTCAAGAACTTGATTTTCAGGATATAGCCCAGAGGTTCCAGGCAGATAGAAGACATGGTAGGGCTAGGAAGAGATACCAGAGACACTGGTTATATCCCCAGAAAACATGCTTGAGTGCTACCAAAGAGAAAAGGTCAAGATGGGCAACAGCTTCAGCTTATGTGCTATGCCTCCTTTGTTCCTAGCACCCAATTTACAGATAACAGTGAGTGATATGTCCCAAAGTACAGTGACAATCAATACTCAACTTCCTGATCAGAGATTTGGTCAGGTGGGATCTCTGGAGACTGGAGATCTTGTTGAGTGTGAAGTATGACAACAAGAAGCAGTTATCAAGTAGAGATGAGTAGAGATGATATAGAGGTAGCTTTTAACCACTAAGTGGAAGTGAAGAGACTAATAAAATTAACAAACTTAAGTATTACAGTACATTCAAAATACTTAAATACTAGAGAACTAGAGTAAATATGAAGTACTTAAAACATACTAGTGAACTGGAGAAGTAAGTGGATCAAGGAAAAGAGAGCATATGACAAGGGCTAAGGAATACAAATTGAATGTTAACACAAAGAGATATACTATGAAAAGTATAGTATGTGGCTGAAATGAAGTAAGTAAAAAAATAGAAATAGACTGGAGTAAGCCTGAGTAAACCCAGAGATGAGCAGGAAGTTGGGAAAGTGTCAGGATTGATTGTGAGCAGTCCAGAGATGGTGCACACTGTGCTGTATAGGGATATGACAGATATATCTCATTGCTTGCTGGTATGGATTCTAATGTAGATTTGTTTTACTGCCTACAGACTTTTTACAATTGCTCTGGTGAACACTGACACCTATCTCATAATCACTAACATCCTCTTAATGTGATTTTGATGCTCCCATTCCCAGCTGCTCCATGCTTTACTCTTTTACTCAGGGATGTAGGTTTGTAATTTCATGGAATAAATCTCATGTAGTAGTCAAAGTGTCACCAAAGCCACCGGCAAGCAATGTCATATGAGAGCAGAATATAATGAAAGAAGTACTTTGCATGGGAGAGAGACTGTTCTCAGAGATGGCTGAGTCAGTACAATGCTCATGCAAGTACATAATCAGCATTTGCAAATCTAGGAATTTATAATTGTTGTAATAATTGATCAAAAGACACACTCTGAGCTACTTACTGCTCACCTTTTTGGAGATCCACCATGGACAGAAAAAGCCCTTGTCAACTGCATTCAACTGTGAGGACACCAGTAATTATGCAACCTTGAAATTCAACTTGTTTTGCATTGTGATTGCATTGAACTTTGAACATCTTAACTTCTAAAATGCTGGATAAGCAATAGCACATAAAAAAAGCAAAATACATCATCTCACCTCCTCAGAATTTGCAACTACATTCAGAATAAATGCATTATACTCCTTATCTCCTGGGAAGAAATCAGCTTCCCCAAGAAGTGCAACACTGCCAGGATCATTAACCTTGATAAACTTCTGAAGGCCAAAATAGCCATCTTCCATGAGATATAGCATATTAATATGTCTGTAATAAATCATTTCATCAGAGGACAACATATGAAGTAGTAGGATAAAAAAGCAGCACCTAAAATCATCCTCTGTGATGATATCCCACTGCTCATCTAAAACATTAATCCAGGTTCTGGGTATGAAAAACAACACTCCCAGGCTTTTGTAGCAGTAATTCCTTATCAATACTGTGCACTTGTCTGCCTCTCTTCAGGAAGGAAAGTGCTTACCTATACCCATTGAACATGGAGAAATTGGTGGTATGGATCCTAAATAAGCTCAGTTACCATTGGGAAATTGACTTGATATAGAAATTCACTTACAGGTATATCACCCAAAAACACATTGTTAGATTTTTGTTGAATTGCAGAGATATAATTGTAAGCCAACTTCTTTGAAGTGAGAGTATGTAAATGAAAATCACAAAGTAGGCTAACTGTGAATCTTATCTTGGGTTGGGAGAGAGTAGCTGGGAATATTTTTGCTTTCAGGAGAAGGGGCATATGATCCTGAGGCACCAATGCATTTGCAGAAGAGCACCTTGGCACAATGGACTCCATTTACACCTGTAAGGATAAATGGCAGTACCATATCCTGTAATCCATGAGGACAGGGTGCACTGAAATTGTTATGAAAAATAGTGATAATTCCCCCAAGATCAGAGAAACCCTTCTGCTTGAAGTATTTCCTATTCTAAACTTCAGCTCAATGCCATGGGTTGGAGCAGTGAGTTTCCACAAAACATTGAGAGCACATTGGTTCATGGAATAGGCAATCATCACATAGACATATGCAAATGGCACCTTCAAGATCACAGGCACAAGCCTTCCCAATGTCAGCATGTGATTCACTAGCAAGTATGTGATCCAGAAACTGGGGAAATTGCTCTTGAAACTCTCATATATATCTTGATGCACCTTAGAATTTGATAATATGGAAAAAATATTAACTACAAAAGCAGTGTAAACATACCTGTGGTAGCAACTCAGGGGCTTGTCCAGTTCTCCCCACTTCTACTTGATCAGTAAAATCATCAAATGGTATTGGGGCAGATATTGATTCAAATGGTGGAACATCTTGAGGATTTTGTTGGGCCTGAACCTCTTCACTCAGATGAAGCCTCTTCTCTGGTGGACCCTCAAGTTCTGCCAGCAGCTGAGTCTTAGGGCAACACTATCAAGATGACAAGGCCACTGACATTAAGTTAGAGCAAAGGAGAGGATGGATAGAGGAGTGAGACATCCAATGACTTAAGACATTCTTTAGACAGTGGGATTCCTAAGAGATTGAAGCAGAGGCTAGCTACTGCACATGAGAGGTTTATATACTACTGAGTATTACTTCTAGAATATTCTGAAGGGATGACTAACTACTGTATAGCTAGGCTGAATAAGCATCTGAGTCATCTACAGCTGAGTAAGACACAACTGAGTAATTGACTTAGTAAGCCTCTGACTCAGAGCTGGGTTATCTATATTCTATATTCTAGAATGTTCCATGTTCTAGAATGTTCCATGTTCTAGAATATTCCATGCATAAAATATATTCCATGGGTGAAGTATATTCCAGAAATATAGTGAACCCTGACACTGAGTACTATTGACTTCAGTCATCAAAGATGCTGATGGACTAGCAGTTGTGGATATGAATGTAAACCTAGAGTTATCAAATTCCTCAACTGTGGCTTGAAATTTAGCTTTTGCCTTTGTGCAAGTACTTTTCATGATAGATGTTTGAGATAAAGTAGTAGAGAGAAAATTCAATCCTGTACAAGTAATAGTCACATGAGAAACAGATGAGAAACAGATCATGATAACATAAATAGAAACTCAGATGAGAATTTGTTTTGCACCACAGTGTTGGTTACTCTGAGTCTCCAGTCCTTTGATTGATATTGTCTATAGATATAGAAATAGATGAGAAATAGATCATGATAACATAAATAGAAAATCAACTGAGAATTTTTTTACATACTGGTGTCAGATACTCTCAGTCTCTGGTGATTTGGTTGATGTTGTCTATAGATATATAGATTTATATAATGTTCATAAAAATAATGAACTTCACCATCTGCTCTGACACATTTAAAGACATTATTTATTATTGGTTGCAAGATAAGAAAATACAAACTCTTGAAGCTAAATGAGGGTGCAATGGCATAAGCAAGACTATTTAAGTGTATAAATGATTAATCACTGGGAAATACAAATTACTTTATTTGACATCTGACTGTGTGAGATCAATGACTTCATTGGTATGAGGGATTAGCAAGCCTGTAAGATCAATAATTTCATGTTGAGTAGTAGCCCACCTCAGAGTTGGTGAATGTGTCAGATCAATAACCTCTACTGCTCTTTTGTTGTAAAGGGCATGGCTGAGGTTGGACATTAGTATGATTCCTAATTTGAGCAGGACCTGCTGCTGGACACAAAGAAGAAGGTGATGATCTGATATGAGAAGGAGAGGTGGATGCAGAGGATGCAGATGATTCAAGGGTGAGTGAATGAGCTGGCACACTGAACAATTGATCAGCAAGCTCAGGAGGGGGATAAAATTTACCTCACATATGCCCAGTAAGACAGTAGTGAACCTAAAGTCCCTCAATATATGATAGTTGATGATGAGTGGTTGGGGGAGTGATAAAACAAGCAGACTGGAATTGATATCTAGTGTGATCAGAGTTGAAATAGTACAAGTTATGAAAGTTAGTAAGATGTTTTGAATTGAAGAGAAACAACTTTACTCAAATGGTAAATCAACCTATATTATAGAACTCATGCCCTTTGCCTAAGTAAAGCCACACATGATATGTATGTCTGCCATCCATGTGAGAGATATCAGGGTATAGCCTGGAAAGTGCACTTGCCTCTGCACAGATCCTACAATCAAGACATTGATGCAAACAGTTGATAAATGCTTTTTGGGGGAAGCCATGGAAATCTAGTATATAAGAAAGGCTGAGTTAAACAAACATTAACAACTAAAAATTATTGTACTTAAAAATGATTTCGGCAAATGATAATAGTGACTGATTCAAAAATTGTACTGAATCAGATGATTAATGTTTTCATGTTCCAGGCTTTAAACCTATTCTCAGTCAATGATCAAGAGGTAATTGGGTTATAAACACCCAATAAAATTGTAATTCTTGTGCTTCTAAATTCTAACCATCATTGATATTATCTTGAAAAAAAAAATTTATCTTGGTAAACCTCTGTATTTGACAGGCAAATAAATAATTCAGCTGTACCCTGGTAGACTAAGAATCAAATTGAGATTGATCAATTGCCAGTGAGAAATTCATTTTTCCAACCATATTTCAATTTCCAGCAGTATCATGAAGTAATGTGCATCTAGAATAAAATTAATGGGGGCATTTTACAGGCTCTGCTAATGACTATCTAAAGGTTGCTTTCTTCCATGTCTGATCAGCTTGCCACAGATTGGAATGATATCAGAACCTACTTCAAGGGTGATCAATGATCTTCAAGTCCAAGATGTATCAGTCTGCAATATGGAAGAGAACTTGTTAGTGTTTTAGCTGCTCTATCTTTAAATTATGTCCTGATCTTCAAGTTCAAGAGGTAGTTGGTCCACAATTTGGAAGAGAACTGGTTAGTGTTTTAGCTTCCCTATCTTTGAATTATGCAAAGTAATGTCATGATCTTTAAGTTCAAGATGTATCAGTCTGCAATACAGAAGAGAACTGGTTAGTGCTTTAGTTGCTCTATCCTTGAATTATACAAACTAATTTCCAAGTAATGTTGATGAATTACAGATTATATTTGGCTTGACATCTCTGAACATTATGCTTCAAATCAGGGAAGGAGAGCCTGAGGCTGGAGGCTTGAAGTCAAATAACAAAAAAACATAAGTCTTTCAGACTGTGAATGTGATCAAGCTTTCTCCCCAAGTTTCAGAATATCTGCTATTAGCCATCTTTGCTCAGAACCTTATCTCTTTGCTTTCATTCTTCTCTTCTCTGAGATGTTCAATCTGCTCTCTGACTTTGATTTTTTCCACCTACTACAATCCTATGAAAAGAACCCTGGACTATCCCCTGCACAGCATGCTTGGGTAGAACAGCATATTCTGGATTATCTCTCAAAAATTGCTGCTGGGGAGCCTCAGATATTGGGAAATCCACCCCTGACAGATGATACAGACCTTAAGCAATGGGTCAAAAGGTGTTGCAAGGAATTTGAGATCAAGTTTGAGGCTGAGCTATTGAAAGGGACTTTGGATGCAGGTATAACAGTCCAGAAACATTGCCAGATTTAATTTAACTGCACAGTTCCCTCTAATTTCTTATCTAATTTTTTAGTGCTTTGAATCTTTCTTCCAAAACACAAAGTATAAGATGAATATTAAGCTATCAGTGCAAGTCAGCAGAGGCTATGGGTCCTCAGTCACAAATACTCCAGCAGTTGACATTACAAGTATTACACAGGCCAACCCCCCATCAAATTCCCTTCTCCTTCAACAACCAGCACTCACTACTAGATGTAAATTATTTTTGGAATTGATTCAAGAATCTGTGAGTAATGAGATTTTGGATCTACATCACCAATATGAGCTTGGTCACCAGCATCACCTTGGTATGCTTGCAAAAAGGATCAGAACATACTGGAAGCCAGCAAAGGAGTTGTGGGATCTCAAAGCAAAAGATGTGAGTTTGAATCCCAACAGTGATAGCATTTACAAGTAAGTTGATCTTAACACCTGCAGTTTGCAGTTGCAATCAATATAATTCATGTAGAAACCAAAGTAATTTTGTCAATGAAATGCAAGACATTCTTAGTAGTCTACTTGGTCCAGCTAATTCCCAAATTGGAAATAGCTGCTTTTATCTCCTCTGGCTTTCAAAACAAGACTGGGCAGGTTGCTTGTGGAGGGTATGATTTTATTTTTAATTTGCAACAAGAGTGTTGCTGATGTGTATGTATTTGTGCAGTCTCTCCATTCACTCACAGGATGGTGGTATTGGATTTGAGAAAGTAAATCCTGAACTCAAGAGCACTGTGTTGACTGCTTAGACAATCTACTGCAATAAGTATATTCTAAGTAGGTTTCATCTTCAAACATCCACCAGATCAAATTTTGAATGTGTTTTAGTGATTTGGCTTCAAGTTGACAGTTATTTGAGCTGCAAGATGGGCTTGATTGTCACCATGACCAATGTTGAACATGTGAGTTCAAGCCAAACTGCAGTTGATCAGACACTTCAGATGCAACAGAGTATTGTAACTGAGCCAGATACCTCCAAGGTTGTATTGAGTAGTGATACCTCAGAGTCCATTCAAACTAGTAGATGTCTTGAGCACAATGTTGGAGTTTATGAACAAGGTACTGTTCCTAGATTCAAAATATGTATGATTAATGAAGTCTTTGTTTACAGTTTTAGAGCCAAGTGTTTCCAGGTCAATGATGGCAAATAAAAAAAGTATTGAAGTTGCAGAACCAAACACCAAGCCCAGCTATATTGTGAATGTCTGAATAGGGTACACTTTAAATTTGAGGCATGTAATTTCTAATAAAGATTTATTCAGGCCTTTCTCAGCCAGGAATGTTGAGCACAGAAAGCATTCCAATACCAAACATCAAGTACAGTGTGAATATTAATTTCTGATATTTCCAACTATCATGATACCTTGTTTCTTATTCACCTTGTTACCATTTCTACACTGAACAATACTTGGATCCTTATCAGAACAATATCTCTATTATGAACATTTTCAATATTCTTCCACTACCAAGATTCCATTTCTGACACTTATTATGACACCCAGTTTTATTATGATTCTGTTGTTACTAGTTACCATTCTCCAATTAGCTATACAATTAACTATCAATGTATTTAAGTAGCTAGTCTTTGTCTTGTATCTGCAATCCAAATATCAACTAAGATATCTACTTCACTCTGCTTAACTTCTGAGTTGTGCTCATCTCCTGACCCCCTGACTTCCTTCCAACCCTCAGTATTATCTTCTGATGTGTGGACCACAGCAAGTTGAACCCATGAGAACTGGAAGGCCACAGCACATAAGCTGAAGCCAACAGTTCTTAACTTGCTAGCATTATGGTTGGAAATCCTTCTGATGTTATTTCTGACACTTTTCCAATGTAGTGCTATCATAACCTATGACCTCTGGTTCCTAATTTAGTTTGGGAATGAGTATTGACAGCCATGAGTGGCTCCTTTCAAGGTGTCAAGGCTTGTTTCCCAACTAAATTAGGAACAAGAGGTCATAGGCTATGATAGTGCTACATCAGGGAAAGTCAGAAATAATGTTGGAAAGGTTTCTGACTGTAATGCTAACAAGTTAAGAACCATTGGCTTCAGCTTATGTGCTGCACCCTTCCAGTTCTAATGGGTTCAACTTGCAAGAGTGGTCCACACATTGAAAGGTAGTACCAAAGATCAGAAGGAAGTCAGAGGGTCAGAGGATGTGTGAGAATCAGAAGTTAAGCAGAGAGAAGTTGATATCTTAGTTATTCAGATTGTGGATACAAGATGAAGACTAGCTACTTAAATATGTTGATAGTTAATTGTATAACTAATTGGAGAACAGTAACTATTAATGACAGAATCATAATAGAACTGGGTATCATAATAAATGTCAGAAACAAAATCTTGGTAGTGGAAGAATATTGGAAATGTTCATAATAGAAATATTGTTCTGATAAAGATCCAAGTATTGTTCAGCATAGAAACAGTAATGAGGTGAATAGGAAACGGGGTATTGTGATAGTCAGAAATAACAGAAAAGGGGTCAGGGATAGTCAGAAGAATGTCAGAAGCATGATCTGGTTTTGATATATGACACAAGGTCTATATTTACTACACAACTCATGTAATACAATACAAAGTACTGCTAAGACTGAGGTTTTATATTCACATACTGGGAAGCTGTGTGAAGATATGAAGCAGTAGAAATGGGTTGTGTCATGAATCTGCCTTTTATTTTTGGCAATTACTATTATCTTATCCTGGGATCTTATCATAGGAACATCTAATCCTTGGGATAACACATGGATACTGCATGGACATCATGAGGTAACTGCACCTGTGAGGACAACACAAGGCCTTCTTCTCTTTATGATCAATCATTACTTGCATGCACAATACACATGTAGTATAGCACATTACTTACATGCATGGACCATGAGTAGTACATGAGTTAGGTAATATTTAGGAACATCATCTGTACTCAGAACCCCAGTCTTGAGCTGGTCATATATCTAACTAACAATACAGTGTCTCTATCCCTTCTACTTCTTTTATTTGAGTGATTGAACAACCTTGGAATTGTGCTATATATTAGGGCATACTATTTTTGTGTCTGACAGGTTGCAATCTAAACAAATTTATCTTTAAATTGTGGCATTCTATCTAGCTTTTGACACCTCTCATTTACTTCTTCTACATACCTAGCTGCTTAAACATGAGTAGTTTGAATCATTTAAAGTCCCATTTTAGTTTAAATGCTGCCATTTGATTAAACATATATACTATTTACACTGTTTAATTTGAGCTACCATTGGATATTTCATATTTATAAAGCTTAGCTTGTTTAAATAATTCTGCTTTCCCTGGTCTCTTCATTATCACTATCTTTCATTATATATCTATTTTTTTTTAAACAGTAAATTAAGTGTGTGACAGGTTTCTTATATAATACTTAAAGGTGTTTATTTAAACAAAAATGAACATGTCCTACCTTTAATATTTAATCAATTCTCATGAATTTACTGTCCTCTAGTGTATATTTAGTATACAATTATCAAAGTGAATAATAAATACTTATCAACAAAAGTACTGGGCTGGTAGTGGGGATGGTTGCAGTCTTGGGCATGGCAGTAGGGGCAATCAGTCTTGGGCATGGCAATGGGGGTGGTTGCAGTCTCATACAAGACAGTAGAAGTGATTGTGGTCTTGGGCATGGCAGTGGAAGTGCTCATGATATCAGACATGGTAGTAGGGGTGGTTGTGATCTCATGCATAGCAGTGGAGGTGGCTATGATCTTGGGCATGGCAGTGGGGGTGGTCTCAGTCTTGGGTGAGATAGCAGGGGTGGTCTTGATGCCAGTTTTGCTATTGCTGCCATTATTGTTGTTGTCATTGCTATTGTCACTGCTGTTGTCATCACTATCACTGCTGCTGTTATTGCTACTGTTGTTGTTGCTGCCACTGCTGTTTCCTTTCATTGTGTCTTGGCTGTTGTTGTTGTCACTGATGCTCTCACTGGTATCCCTGCTGTCATTGTTGTCATGTTCTTCACTTGCTAATCAGAGCAGCATTGGTGCATTGTAGCAGGTTAGCTCAGATTAGGGACTAGCATGGATCAGCCCTAACTGTGGGTAAGGGCATGGGTTGCTTATCCAGATGAGCTGTGACAGATACAGATAAAATTGAGTGCTTACCCATGGTTATGCAGGTTATTTTAGTGAACATGCTATTTTTAATAAATATATTGAAACTCAGCTGTCATCTATGACATATCATGTTAGTTTGGTCTTCCCAGGCCAATCTTCCCCCCTCCCATGACCCTGCTCTGCAGTGCCATGCCTCCAAAAGGATCTAGGGCTACTGACAGGGGCTCTAATGCTCCTGCACAAGGCCAATCAAGTGCTCATAATACTCCTGCTAATACTTGTGGTAATACTCCTGTTAGCAGTACTTGTGATTCAATTCCTGTTAGCATTCATGAGCCTACTCCTCCAAGAGCACTTTCTCAAGAGTCTAGTGGGGAGCAATTTCCTTCACCTCACACACCTCTGAAAGGCTCTGGCTAGAACTCTGATGAGGATTCTGCTGGTGCTCCTGCTGTGCTGATCTCTCCAATAAAACATCATCAGAGGAAAGCTGCAGCAGCAATTCAAAATTTTAGTGATGAGCAGGTTTGGGGTATGACCAATGATGAGATTATTGGTGAGTATAATTAATTATGAAATTTATTTTGATCTAATAATATTATAGAGGCTGCCAAATCATCATGGAAATCTGATGTCTATGATCATTATAATGTCTCACTTTGATGTGATACAAAGCCTGATGGATCTCCAGATTCCATTGTTTTTATATTCACCTGAAGAGTTGATCCCAGCAATCATCTTCCTGAGTTTTGATGATGCATGAAAACATCAGAAGGTACTAGTAACTTGCATGCTGGTGTTAGCCAATGTTTCCAGTGCTGTGGCATGGAACCTGGTAGTGTTTGTGTCACAAGAACTACAGCCATTCCTTATTCTGAAGCTGCTCATCATGCTCTGA
>JASFDH010000323.1:0-27150 GCA_036937195.1 Nidularia pulvinata
TTGTCCATTATTTCTGTTCCCAAGATCTCAGCCACACGTTTTCCACCGGCCAATGCTAGATCATGACAATATGATAAGATTTTCGCCTCTCCGCCGATCTGCTCACGGAACTTGAGTGCTACAACGAAGTGAGTGTCAACAGTCAAACATATACAAGAATTTCAAGCTCACCAAACGGGATACTAAGGGGAGGTGCAGGATCATAGAGACCGCTCCCTGTGAGAAACTTGTGTCAATAGACCTTGGTTTGCTGCTTCGATGAATAACCCACAGTAAAACTTCTTGACAAAATCGGTGCGTGGTCCACCTGGGGCTGGATATATCATTCCAGGTACTACGGGACCAAGCATCATATCTTGGTTTCTGAAAGAGCACTAATTAGCTACGTGCCAGAGTGCCAAGTAGAGTATCCAAAAACCCACCTAAATGGAACATAAAGCAGTCCAAATCCTCGTTTTCCGTAAAGCCATTTGCTACAATTCTGCAAGACGTTATGGATGTGCGAATAAAAGTTCAAATTTTGACTACTCACCGCTATGAAGAAGTCAGGATCCACGTCATCGAGAGCGGGAGGTAGCTCTTGGCCAAGGGTATGAGCTGCATCAACGATGGCCCATGCTCCCTCTTCCCGGCATACTTTGACCATCTCTTTCCAGGGTAGCAGAACGCCAGGCGACGATGCAATAGACTCTATCACCACAACTATCTTGGGTTTAGGTCCTGCTTCTGATTCTGAGGAAACAGAGGTCGCTTTCAGGGATTGAATGAACTCGCGAAATCGCGCGACAACGTTGGAGTGCGATATGGGGAAGTCAAGCGCAAATTGAGCCTTCTTGGGATGAGGCCCAGATCGCAAGGCATCCTGGATAGCCAGGGATACCGAATAATATGCTATGTCGGCTGAGGGAATATACGTTTGTGAGATGATACTAGCGCGAGATACCTGGGAGAAAGCAACTTACTGCAAGCGATGATGTCTCCCTCAGCCCATTCGAAGCTTCGAAGAACTGCGTTCAATCCAGCAGCTACGTTATTCACAAAAACGCAGGTATCTTTGTCAACACTCAAGAACTTCGCAATGGCGGCGCGGGATTTGTCCACCTCCCCTTGGTAGGTATGACGAAAGAACCTATCAGGATTGGCTTCGACGGACCTCCATAGCGCATCGCAGGCCTTCACAACCGGAAGTGGAGACCCTCCAAATGAGCCTTTCCAAGATAAACTTCAACGACTCGAAAGAGACAAGGATGCGTGTTATCCTCTCACCATGGTTAAGGTTCGCATAGCCAGGTTCCAATAGAAACATTGAATTCCGCATGTCATGGCCGAAATAAGGTATCGGAGCATTGGTGTCGAGCTCGAAATCTGTTGCGGAATCCTTCTCGCCGCTCATGGAGTGCTGCATGTCAGTCAAAGATTGGGACGCGATGGGAGATGTATCCAAGAGCAATGCGGGGGACTGAAGTACGTGTTTCTGTTACGTGTTGTACGGTGGAGAATCTATGAAGAGGCCATCATATCAGTCAGTCACTATTGCTGATGGAGGCGCCGCGCACAACGTTCACGTCTTCAAGATTGGATGAACTCGGCGACGGAGTTCCCGTGAACGCGAGTCACGACCCCGGCATGAAGGCATTGTAATATTTCAGATTGGACTTTTGCGGGGGGTTTGATACACTAGCATCTTACACTAATCTACACCGCTTCGAAGTTTGATGCATGGCAAATAATCTTCGCTGCAAAATTACATGACGATAAGCCTAGATGAACATAAGCCACGACCCACAACCCGAAACCATGCACCATTTCAAATTCAATTCCCACATCTTCACGGAACCTTTCCGGGTGTCTGAAACCCGGGGATTGTGATGGCTAAACACCGCTTTGATGCGTGCGCTTGCACGCGTCGTGACAACTCCGGACCACTATCACCATGTGTATAGTAGTTGTGTGAACTGAGACGATGGCTAACTTGCCGATCAATCTGAGCAATAGTAAGTTTAACTGTTTCCCCATGTATTTATCCCCCTAAGTTAAGACCATCAGAAGGTTCCGAATCACTTCTATGTTTGAGGTCTTCCGAGTCCATAGAAAAATTTACAAGCAAGTGGATCGATGTAAGATGGTGATTGTCGGAGGTCCATCACCATGTGGGTACACTTAACATACACTAGAATAAGATCACAATTAGTAATTAATTGAAGAATTGAAGAGAACAAATAGCTTATTTGCTAAGTCGAGAACAAGGAGGAACAACAATACCGAGGGAAAGCCTTATGAAGAATGTCGAGCTACATCTTAACAACATCTGAATGCTCAAAGTCTACACATGGCGTAGCACAGAAACGAAAAGCCAGTCTTTACGCATCGAGGTCTACAGACTCATTTAATATTATGGACGAGAATTTAGCATTTGGAACATAAATAAAATCACATCGGCTTACTCGTACATATGTTCTCGAAGTTTGAATACCTAAGTAACTCATGCTTTTGTCATTGATTTCCTTGGGCTGCACCACGATATGCTGGATTCGGTTCACGATGCGAGGCTGCTGGGTATTGAAATAGAAGCTGGGTCGTATCCAGTGTTAAGGTTCACCATCCTGTACGATGCATGATAAGCCACGATGTGTAGAGACAGCATTAACCTCGGAAAACATTGTATTTGCGACAAATGAAAGTCTCGTCTATGTGGTAAAGGAGTACAACCTTCTGACGACACCACGAGGAACAAAGTTACCATTAAGCGTTTTAAGTTGGATTGATGGATTGGAAGTGAGGGCGATTCGGGATTAGATTTGAGAGGAAGAGGATAGTGAGTGCTCGAGATTCATATATTCACGGATCGCATGTACAAAGAAACCTTGCTCAAGCATAAGTTCACATATTTTCTGGTCATAAGGAGGCGGGATTAAACACCCCATTGGCACAGAAACAAGAACGTACTAGCTTGATATACGGAAATGTTGAATGCAAATTTCCTAGTATTAATGGCATCTATTCCCTTATATCCTTCAGCCTCTACTTCGTTTATCTTGCCGCCTCCACGAGAGATTAGCGTCGATTAATGATCGGACAGCGGGTCAATCCTTGCATCGAGATGCCTACAGTATGATGCTTAGTGCAAGATCTAATGTACAGAGAGTATGGGCCTGTGACGTATCCCAAGGAGATATCTGAAGAAGAGCTATTTGGAGCAAATTAATAGCAAACTGGCAAGGTGAATAAGCGAGTCAGTATCTTAGTTCTGAAAGGATAATGCAGTGCCGGCTTTACCTGGGATTCTGCAGCATGCCACTTCCCCCTGAAATCTTGCGTCTCCGCTGTAGCCTGCTCCGCCGCAGACGCCATCCCCTCTACTGTGTTCAAATGACTTTTATCCTGCCAACATTCATCCGGTCCAGGAATTCAGGGGGCCAGAGTCCCCTATCGTTTGACTCGCAGGAACGGCAACGGGTGGAGCAGGGCTAGATGCTAAGGAGAGTACTGATTGTAGCTGGGAGAACCTCCGCGTTCATCGTGTTACCCTCATAGCAACATCGCAGATGAAGCCGTGCACATAGGAGTGACAAAGGGCGAGTGTCGCAGATCATCGTAGCAGACGCGCTTTTCAACCATTGAAGCTTTATAGTGTGTGTGGCGAGGGTCTATGATCCCGCTACAAGTTCTGCTTATCCGTATAGGCGTCCGGGTCAAACGCAATCAACCATAGCGATCAAGGAGATTGCTGCTGTGGTCCGTGACAGGACAAAGCCATCCTGATCATTGCATCTTGAGGGTTGGGCAGACTAGGCGATTTGAGCATCTAGCATGTGGATTAAGGTTATAGACTTACATATCGTCTTTAAATGCTGAAATAGGTGCGTTCATGAGATCCTGATATGTTCCAAGAAGCATTAGTTAGACAGAATCAATCGTTTAATTCGAGCACGTACCTCAACTCTTCACATCGACACTAGTCTTCGAAGCTTTATAGTACGTGTGGTGAGGGTCCATGATCCCGCCACAAGTTCTGCTTATCCGCATAGGCGTCCGAGTCAAACGCAATTAACCATAGTGATCGGAGGAGATTGCTGCTATGGTCCGTGAGACAGCAAAGCCATCCTGACCATTGCATCTTGAGGGTTAGACAGACTGTGGACGACTTGAGCATCTAGCGCGTGGATTAAGGCTATAGACTTACATATCACGCAAAACGTAGATGGGATGTGTTCTCGCCTTCAATTGTTGAGATAGGCGCGTTCCTGAGATCCTGAGATGTTCTGAGAAGTATTAGTTAGACAGAATCAATCATCTAATTCGAGCACGTACCTTAACTCTTCGCATCGACGCTAGCCTGGACCAGTCCCAGTTAGCTGTGATTTTCTCGCCAGGACTAAAAAAAGCGATTGCAGAATCATGAGAGCATCCAATGAGAGCATGGGTGCGGCATTCATATATGTCTTCGGAAATGACAGTATCTTGCCATGATAAATCCTGGAAAAGGTGCTCCTCGACCTCTCAAAAACCATTGCGCATTTTGTTTTTGATAATGTCACCCTCTCGGGTGACTACATCCCTCCTATCCCGGTTTGCGGGGAGGTTCCCAGATCTAAGAGTATTCAAACAAGAATAGTGAGCTAGGCGTGATGCTCCGTAGAAATGGCACTATCTTACCTTCATAGACCGTCTGCATCCCGCCCTGCATTTCACTGTCAGCCACCTCCTACCAAGAATAATGAGTTCAAAGCCGGTTTCATTCCAGATCTTCTTCCGTATAGCGCTAAAACACACCTCCAGGATCCTGATGCGTTCTGAGACGTAGGTTCATCGTGCATCATGACCCCTAATGACTACATCGGGTTCGAACCCATCACCTCGTTTTTCCCCCTCTCAGCCATCCTAGGTTCTTGACATGTTGTTGGTCTTCTGGCCAGCAATGTATTAGTGTAGGAGATGCACAGTAGCGTCTTTCTTCGGCTTATGGCACGCTATAGACAATAGGAGATGTGAGGAAGTGAACAACTGGCATATGGGAAGAGACATACGATGAGCGAGCTGTCGAAATTATCATAGGGAGAGCTGATATACCTCGTCGGTCTGATCCGTCCACAGTTACTGTGTAGATGTTGCGCACTGTGAGGCTTGTATCGTCGTCTTGTGCTTCGACTTGATTCAGCTTGCACGAACAGAAGCGGTGACACCGGCTGGAAGCGCCAGAAACATTACTACCAGTGCAAGGCAAGCTTATATACCTCTCTTATATACCAGAAGATCGGCATACGTTACCTATGTTACTGGTAATAATTTCTCGTTTTATATCTTTCAGCTTGTTTGCGGATGCGCACTCGAATATGCAGGGAAGTGGGCAGCCCCTTGCTTATGACCTAAACTGCAATGTCTTCTATGATATCCAGTTCCTATTTTTCAGATAGGTGCGTTCTCAGTCAATAGAAATCGCTTAAACCTCGTTGCTGAGATCTACTTATAGCCAGTGGCTAATACCTATAGAAAAACGGAATATTTAGTACGAATACAAGAAAACAAGAAGAGAAACGAAGTAGTATACTCACTCATTCTTATTAAATACTAGTATGCCTATTGATTTTCTTCTAGTATGATCTAACAATAAACGACGAGCAGATTTAGTTTGGGACATTCTGTCAACTTCACACTTCCGTACACTTATAAGCTCCAAAACCGCTCTCTAGAACCGCTCTGGCTACTTCAGCCTCCCAGGTTATTTAGAGCAAAAGTGTCCCATCCTAACTCGAATGACCTTTTGAATCCTGGGGTGCTGTAAAAAGAAGACTGAGCTCACCGCACATGGCTATCTTTTGAAATACTACGATTCTTACCTTGATAACCTCCCGAGACGACTGCCTCTGGACCGCCTCCATCCCGTCCAGTATCATCTCTCAGTTGCTGCACTGTTCTCCCTCGACTTGCAGAAAGGCATTCCTGGGATCTAATGCTCGTTAGCTTAGGCTGAGCATTGTTGAAACGACTATATCTGCCGCAGATTCCTGGGGTCGGTTGACGTAGGGTTTTTGCGCTAACTATTGCACGCAGTTCCGACAAATCCTATTAGGTGACATCAGCTTGTTATGCAATATCATAAGAAAACGACACTAAAGTCTTATCGTAATGAAAGAAGTTATAAGTCAGTCCAGTGGTATCCACTCCCACCATCTCTCATGCCCGTATTCTCCTAGTGGTTCCGCGTGTTCGGTGAGCAGAACGCATCGTGCAGAACCAAGCATCGATGCTCCGGGATTTGCAGGCAGCACAAGTTGGTGTGACCTGGTGTGTATCATGTTTCTGAATCATTCAAAAGTTGAGTACAGGCAAAGGCGATGGAGCTGAAGACTGCGCAAGCTGTTCATAGTGGGGTGGCAATACGTATCGTTTTGGGCATTATTTACACCTGATATATGCATTCCAAATGCCATTCATTGTCTGCCTTTATAATGCGCCAATCTTCCCCGCGAATCTGCCAGATGGCATCAACTGTACAAGGTATTATTTTCCGCTGTGCCCGAGCAGATTTCTGGCATCCACCACCACCGCGACACACCGCTGCCATCGACGTCGAGGAGCCCGCCCCACGGCGCCGTAAAGAACACGAGTCATATAGCTAGAGGGCAAGAGAGGTTCAATAGTTACAAGTAAAGGCAGACGCTGACGTACTGCAACTTGTTGCCAACTTCAAGCAGCTGCATACGCGTAGATCTACGACGATGCTGCAAGAAAACGTCGGCAATATATATCGAGCACAATCTGATCCAACACGCAGGGTCATGAATCACAAGATCGCGAGGATGGAGCACCCCTCAAGGTGCAAAGACATCGGAAAAGCCGTGAGTGCTGCCTTATTGATGCAGTGAAAGGACGCATTTCTCAACATGGTCTTTAGAGGAGTTAGAAAGGGTCGATGATAGCGATAGCGGAGGGAGTTGATGTACATCATGTTTTAATCCCATCCAGATAGTTGTCGCTGTGAAAAGGGGTCTTTGTCTCCTCATAGCGCTGGCGCAGCGAGAGACACATCGCTGCATGTCATTCTCGGGCATGGATCAACATACTAACGCTACGCGCCATAGGCTGTGAGTGCTGAATTCGATGCTTTTTCTAGTGCTCCTGGGCATAGATCACATCTCACACGTAGCTCGCATAGCTCGCATAGTTCAGAGCTTCCCTTGCCTACAAAGAAACCTTAGCTCATCGAGTCTCTGCAATGTGACACGACTAACTTGAGCTGTAGAGAAGGAAGACTAGTGAATATCCGTGGCATAGCCATCGTACGTGCGAACTGGCACACCTTGATAGCAAGTGCATATTTGATGTCGTTCATCCTGCCCTGCGTAGGTGAGCTGCGCCACGTGATCCTTGAGATGTCAACTTCAATTGCTGGGTGTCGTCTGATGTCTCACTTGCTTGGATGTCGTCCGATCCTATTTGAATGCCGGTTAGCTTGAGCAACATGCGTCGACGCGGTGAGCTACTTACTCGCAAAACTATCAGACTGGTCCTCGAACTCCAACCTACTCCATTCGCATAGCATCTCATTTCTCTCTATATCTGCCACATGTCCCGCGTACGCATTGCGGGCAGACTGGTCTCCTCACACTGTTGCCAATGCAGTTGAAGTCCCCACTGATACAGAAATGGGGCGCAAAGAGTTCGTCAACGATGGTGAAAACTCGACGACGTGGTACAATAAATCCATGCTGTAAAGAAGGAAGCGGCGCGAGTGACGAATTTGAGTGAGTTGTCGTAGGGAGGTATATCTACCGTTGAACATCGGGTGATGGTTAGGCAGAAGGGTGCTGAAGTCGGCTTGGATCTCGCGTGATTGGTTCAGATGTTCGTGGAGAGAAAGACATCAAGTGACGCGAGGATTGGTTCATGAGAACCATTACGAGCTGGAGAGTCGTAGGTAAGCACGATGTTCTGGACACACTGGGATCGACATACCTAAGCAAATGTATAACATAGACTGATCTCTCAGAAGGGTTCAGGCGAGTAAGAGCGCATGGGTCATGAATGAAAGTAGCATCAAGCTCAGTACTCGTCTCTGCCCTCAAGACCCTTGGTCAACAGCGCGTGTTTGAGCTCTTGCAACACAGAATCTCCGAATCTAAACTTCAAAAGCAAACGATCAATGCACAAATCAAGAACGAAAGCGACTTGTACTCACTTGGGCGCTATAATCCACGCTGTATTCCTACAATTTTCCCCGCCAACGCAAGTGCGAAAGTAGCTGAACTCTAACATATTGCCTGAACTGGAACCGCTGGGGATTGAATTTCAAGCTCCACAGCAAGGAAAGTGCCAGCTTGGCTGCTAGCGCCAGGTCAACATCGTAGAGGGATGGTAGCACGTGTTCGAGCTTCTGCACCATGGAATCCCCAAATCTAAACTTCAAAAGCAAAAGATCAGCGCACGCACCATTATGCAAACGACCTGTACTCACTTCTGTAGCGTAATCCAGACTTCTTCAACGTTGCACTGCTAGAGCTCCCCGCCACCGCAAGCTCGAGTGTCGCTGAACTCGGACACATTGCTCGAGCTAGAACTGCTAGCGATAGAGATTTAGAGCTCCACAGAAGGGAAAGTGCCAACTTAGCCGCTAGTGCCAGGTGTTGCGCGTCAAGATCATGGAAGCGGCAAGGTAGTGGCGCGTGTTCGAGCTTGTGCAACATCACATACCCGAATCTGCACTTCCAAAAGTAAAAGATCAGCGTTCATACCAAGGACGAAAGGGAAGTTTACTCACCTGTGTGATATAGTCCACACTTTCTCCCCACGATTCAAGATCACTGAACTCGAATATGTTTCCTTAACTGAAATTGTTGCCGACAGAACGCGAAGCTCTACCGGGACGAGTGTGCAAGTTGGTTGCTATTGATGATCATTGTGCGTCAAGGTCGAGGAAAAGTTCAGCTTGACATGATGAGGGTCAGGAGGGACGGGACTGCAGGCAAGGTCCCGGGGCGGCAAAGTCCTGAAATCCATGAAAGGAGGAAGAGATAGCAGGGCGATGACGTTGGTCCCTGAGTGGTCAATGCTGCTGGTAGACATCGTATCCGCAGTAAAGGTCTTGATGATTCGGTGAGGGGAAAACTTTAACGAAGTGACACGTCGCCAGTTGCGTTGATGGCGAGGGATGGGAGCCTAGTGTGCCGGAGAGGAGCAGCTAACGATGGAACGACATGAGACGGAGGAATAGGAATGGAAAGCAATGTGCACGCACCACTTGGTTCTGATAGACGAGTCGACACTGTTGACTATTGGCGCGAATGGATTTCTCCAGGCCCCAATCTCATTCCGATTCGAAACGCCCTCAGCCTGACTCGAATGCGGAGTGTTGAACAGTGAAGGACTAGCGGGAAGGAGCCAACTTGAGTCTAGGTGGTCGCTAGGCGGAGAGAACTTGCTTCAGATGACCACTCAACATCGAATGAAAGACTGCGAGACCACATGCATCCGTTAGCGCGGCGTGGAGGAACGGACAACGGGGAAACAACTTACCACTGCGCCATTGCCGTTCTCGCTGAACACAACTTCTGGTACTCACTGCACTGGGTCTCGGTCAGAGTCTGGGGAGGCGAGAAAGTGAACTTCGGGTGGCAATCTAATAGTAAACTAGGGACTGCGCGAGCACGTACAGTCGTTAGTGTGGAATGGGAGAACTGACGGCAAAGACTCACCACTGCGCTACTGCCACGCACGGCATTCGTACCCCTGCCAACCTCGCTGTGCCGGTGAGGCTTTAAGGATGATATGACTTGGCAAAGTAGAACTCTCGAAGTTGACATAGTTAAGAATCGATGCTGGATTTTATAAGTTTATGGTTTGTCTGAGAGGCCCTTTCAAGATGAGAAGTTGAGGTGGACTAGAGGAGACATGGATTAAGGAACTGCTCAGTGAAGGCGAAACCGGTAAACCCGTCCTGCATTTCTGACGTGGTGCTGACGCACTCCAGAGAAGATGGAGAAGGGAAGCAAGTTCAATAGTAGATAGCTGCAAAGTGCCAATCGGGCAGGTGAGCAGCAACGATAGTTGGACTTCTGCAAGTGGCTATGCAACCGATCAACGGGGAGACATGTATGTGCTCCCGTCGATGCATACCAAGAACCAACCTTACAACGATAGGATACAACCGTTCTATAGTCTATCTATTCGCCGAAAAAATAAAATAAAAAATTACCAAAATCAAGGAGACTCTCTGTCTGGGAGTCGAACCCAGCTTTCGCGCGATCAACTATTCAACAGATTGGGATGACAGGCGCGTGTACTAACCGATATACTAACAAAGAATGGGAAAATAACAGTAACAACGACTAAATACCAGTTCTCCCATGCAACTTACAGCGGATCTCCCGAAATGTATGTGCACTGCGAGCTCGAGCAACAGGGAAAGACTTACGCCTCACAAGCATTCCTGGAACCGGCTCCTAGTAGATGGGCATTGACTTCACTAGTGATGCAGCCAGTCAGACACAGACATCTTAAATCCAGGTCAGGAGGGGCAGATGCTGGAGAGTGCGTAAATCAGTCAGTTCGATATCACTGGATGCGTTCGTTCGAGAGCGCAATTACGCGTCAAATCCCAGCATCGACTGGCTCATGAGTATCCTATTGCTTGAATAGCCCTTCTTCCTTCGTTGCCCCTCGTCTATGCTGTCTGTGAGATATCCAGCAAACTTGACGACATCGGTGCTCGATAACGGACCATGATCAACCTAGTTGTAGTGAAGGAAGGCTGGTGAGCATTTGTCCCGCGCTTGGTCCTGACAGGTCGGGAGCGCCAGTTGGTGTACCTCACTAACGTATTAAAGTGCACATTCGAAGTCGCCCATCTAGTACTGCATAGGTGAGTTACAGATGCCATTGGCCCGAATGCAATCTGTTTGGGGTGTCGACAGATCTGCTTGGATATCGGCCCACCTCCGTGGACATCGACCGAAAAGCGGTCAGTCAGTTTGCATGGCGAGTAACGCTGAAAACCTCATAGCGGCTCCCGGGACACTGACACGCTCCCATCCCAGTCGCGCTACAGAGCACCCCGCCTCCCTACGCATCTTCACATAAGTAACCCGCGTATGCATCGGGTTCGTGAGATGCACACTGGACACTCGTAGTACTGACGCACGTAGCACTGGCGCTCGCAGCACTGACGCCAAAACTTGTACTAGTAGACCACAAAAGTTGAGGCTCAAAGTGTCTTTCGGCGTTGGTCAAGGACAGATGACAATAGCAGGATAAATCAGTCTGAAGAAGGAAGAGCATGAATGACTGATATGAGCGAGTTGCTTAGTAGTGGTCGACGTACTGCACGTATCTGCCGGGGCCGACGCCGCCTTCCATCTGCATGTATGACAGGCGATTGGTTCAGATATCGCCTAGATCGGCGTCAATCTGATCGTTTTTGGTGGGTGTCCTCCGATCTACTTCGATATGCTTGGATATTGTCCAACATACTTGGATACCCCCTCATCTTCCGACCTGCGCGCATTGGAATTGACTGAATGCAATAGGACCACGACAACCTTGTCCGTATCCTTCTAGACACTAAGTTCACGCTGATAGAAGGACATCCATTTAGACGACGATTGGTGCATCAGGACCAAGACGAGCTGAAGAGGGTTAGAAGTAAGCTCAATGATCTGGAAACAGTGCGATTGACCTACCTAGGCAGCCGCAGAACATTGGCCTGTTCTTCTTAAGTGTTCTGGCGGGTATGGTACCATGCCATAAGCACTCGTCCTGAAGGCAAATAACAGCACTGTTGCTGGTATGAAGAGTTCTGCCCTATCGTGGGATAAACCGTTCCGCTGTAGGCGCTGGTTACTCTGCTGCGTTTGATCACCTGTGTCCATGCTGCGCGTTTGAACTTTTGCGCATGGTATCATGCATACAAATAGGAATACGCACTGCAAAAGCAAAGCTTGGCGCGCACCAAGAACGCAACAAAACGATACATGCTTAGTTGTGTAGTGTAATCCTATGTTTCCTGGAGCCACACATCCAGAATTCCCCGCCAACGCGAGTTCGAGGACCGCTCGACTCGAGCATGTTCTGGGCTAGAACTGCTAGCAGTGAAGATCAGGTGTTCCACAGGAAAAGGGGCGTCAACCTGGCCGCTGATGAGAGGTATTTCGACGCAAGGTCAACGGAGGATAATGGCACGTGTTCGAGCTCTTGCAACGCAGAATTCCGGATTGGGACTTCCAAAAGTAAAAGATCAACTCGCAAAATAAGAACGAAAGCGGGGCGTACTCACCTGGGCGCTGCAATCCAACCATTCCTCAATGCTACGTGGCTAGTACTCCCTGCCCGCGCAGAACCGCTATCGCTGAATTCGAGCATGTCACCGGAACTAGTGCCGCTAACGACTGAACTTGAAGCTTGAAGCTGCCAAGTTGGCTGCTAGTAATGGAAATTAGGTGTCAAGATCGAGAAAGCAGCCGATGTGATATGATGAGGTCCAAGAGGCACACGACTCGAAGGAAATTCTCCGGGACAACGAGGTCTTGAGATACTGGAAGGGAACAGCTATAATGCATATGGCACGATGCTCCAAGTTATAGGTGCCACTGGCGCGTCGTATTCGTGTTGCGCGACTTGACCTGAGGCTAGGCTGGGCAGTTGTAGAGGATTAACGCGTCGTTAATTACGCTCGGCTTTGCGTCGATATCGAGCATGAGAACCAACCCAACGAGGAGAAATCTGATGATGGTATGAGGTGAGAGGAGAGCATAAGGACGAAAAGGAATCAATACGCACCAGTCGGTTCAAATCAGCGTATCGTCGAGACGAATAGTCAACACTCCACTGATGTGAAGGCATTCTTTAAGCCCCAGGCTTCGTTCCAAAGTGAAGCGTCCTCAGCCTAACTTGAATGCAGAGTGGCGCATGCGAACGACGGCCGGAAGTGGGAGTCGCCGAGGTGGAGTTCTGGGAAAGCGAGAAGTGAACTTGGTTCGCGAGCTTACTCAACAGTAAACTAGCCACTGCGCGACCACGATAAATGTTAACGGCGTATGGGAGAAAACACAGCAACGAAATGATTCACCAGTAGCCCTGAGCTTGCAATGTGCATGACCATCGGTCCACATCAATGCGGTGCGCACAGCTCAGTCCTCAATGCTCACTGAGCCCTAAGTCTAAGTTGAACACAACAGCACTGGGCATCTGAAAACTCAAGCACACCAATCTTCTGATGCACATTGACGGGCACAGATTGACTCGAAAGTCCTTTCAACATGGGACGTTGATGTCGACTGGAAGGGATAAGAGACCATAAAGTGAAGCAGAATGGGCAACCTATTCGGCGTTTTGAGTCCAGACGAGGTGCTCGTAGGCTCCGAAAAAGTCGTGCAAATGGAAGTGAGTTCCATAGTACAGTCGGCGACAGTCAAACACGACAAATTTGATTTCTCACGGGTATTTAAGGGTGGCCAAATTTTTGGGCCTGCTGAACAATATTTAAGGTACCATAGTTGTTCTAATTTAGCTGAGTATCACCTCATACCGCCTTCATTCACTGCTCTGCGCGACTTTGGCACTGAATAGCCCATGCACTCAATCCTCATCTCGTGCATCATCCCCATGATCTGTTGCAAAGTCTACCAAATTCCCTTCAAATTCCTTGTTTTCCCAATTGGATTCAGCTTTTTCAATATCTGGGTCAGTCTCATTGTCAGAAACCTTAACCTCAAGCCCAAAGTCAACACCAACTGTCGGCTCATCCACAATGAGCTCGGAGTCTAGGGCCATGAGCAATAGCAATGGTTGACGTCTACCAGTGGCTGTGTAAGGGAGCTACCATTAAACATTTCCGGCGTATTTGGCGCGAGCCCGACTATAAAACATGTAAGAATTTAGAGAGAAAAGATTTCATTTGATGATTTAACCAACAAAAGCAGATGCTCTCTGTCTGGGAGTCGAACCCAGCTTTCGCGCGATATAACATTGCATCTGAATTAAATAAATGCTATGACAGGCGCGTGTACTAACCGATATACTAACAAAGACTATGAAGGCAACGGGATACGTGTATTACGACATGAGTCCGTTTACTATTGACGCTCGAGCGATTTGTCGGTGTGAGAATCGCATAGTCGATCCAGCAGGTAAGTAGCTGGCTTATGTTAGATATTTCAGACTGCGCATCAGCTTCTATCCATTCACATGTCCTCCGACCTTCTTGGTCCTGGTCCAGTTAGATGTTGTCTAAATCTTGTCTGCTCGATTGTCGTCTGCTCTTGAAGCTCAACACCAGTTACTTGTATCTGATTGACGTATCAAATTCATAATAGGTCGAATATGGTTTTATTTAGGTCGATCTGAGCGAAGGCAACTACAATCACGAAGAATCTACAGGTGAACATACTGGGATCCAGAAATATTCACGCACTTGACGTGTGTCGTATGTGTTTTCACTTGTTCGAAGATTGAGTTAAAGAAGGAAGAAGGGAGAAGGTTCAAGGAAAAGTATGCACACTGTTGTACAGAACTTACGACGTGATGTCTAGGGCAACGAAGTCCAACGTCTCTTTGCCTAGTGATCGGCAAGCAAAAGGTCACAGCCAGCACGGAAGCCACCATGATCTGAATCATTCCCAGACGATCCACGGAAGCTAATAAGAATACCTAACTTTCAAAGCTACCTACTGTTTCTTACCCACACTTTTATCAGTTCTCCAGGTTCTCTGTCATATTTAGACAGATCAATACCACACTCCCTCCACGCACATGAGGTGCTTGCCACTACCTGATCATAGAAGCTGGAAGACAGAAGGAAGCCTTGATTGTGTTGCTAGCCCTCCAGGACTTTGTATCAAAAATCAAGGACAGCAGACACCACACCGTCTTTTAGTTTGCAAAGTGAAACGGTCTCAAACAGATTCTAATAGAATCATGGTATGGTAAGAAGGATGTCTGCGCCCACATACTTCAATTTTTTATAGATTGTATATAATATACTCATCCATTCTATCTCTCCAAATTTAAGTCACCATGCCCGTCATCAAAGTCAACGACTATGAGTACTCCTACCTCGACAGCGGTGTACCAATACGCGCAAACTACAAAACGATTGTTCTTATCCACGGACACACCTTCCACAGCGGTTGGTTAGCCCAGCTTATTTGTTCTTCGTATCATGCTAATACATATTTAAAGGGTTATTCCGGCGTCTCCTCCCACTTGCCACCGCTAATAACTTCCGAATAATATTTTTCAACCGCCGCCAATACCCCGGCAGCACACCGTACACTGCAGAGGAGCTGAAAATCTTTGCAGAAGGCTCAGAGGCCGAACGAGCTAAATTGATGCAACAGCAAGGCTACGACATTGGGCTATTTGTAAATGGCTTAATGAAGGAGCTCTGTCTTTCGGAAGAAGGTGGTATCACGCTCGCGGCGTGGTCATTAGGCGTTGTCTATTTACTCTCTCTGCTCTGCTCTATTAATCTGCTTCCTGAGGGCGCAAAGAAGCAATTGACCAAGTCTGTCAAGGAAATAATCATCTGGGGTACGGCTATTGTACTGGTTACATTCAGGCTACTCTGACACCGAATCCATTGCTATATAGATCCCCCTTCACATGCTCTCGGAATTAAGAGTCCTCCGGGAAGCTACGTCCCATTGTGGGACGTCGAGCTGTCCGACGAGGTTCGCCCTAAGGCTTTTGGAGTCTGGATATGTTTCTTTAAAATTGCTTTTTTACTACTTACGCCATAGAACACACAGCTAGCAAGCTACTACAAGCACGGTGATCTCTCCGCTCGCGACTTCAAAGCGCTTGAGCAGCGCAATGCCGACAAATCAAAAACCAACACCTTCGATAACATGACGCTCGACGATCTTCTGTCCACTGTGGACTTCACTGCCGGCGACAAATGCGACACCATCACTGTCGCCCCCGAATTTGCACAGATTCTCAGAGATCTTGTCCACAAGTCACTCTTCGATCCTGCAATCGTCGAGGCATGGAAGAGTGCAAAGTTCTCGCATATATATGGCGAGCACAATGCGTGGAATGTCATATTCGCGGTTTGGAATATGGAGGAGTGGGCGAAGACTTCCAAGGTTCCCATCGATTTCAAGGCTATTAACGGCGCCAACCATTTCGTGAGTTTCTTAATAAATTGGTCGATGGGAAGTAGAAATGAGCATTAACAAATGATGCATTGCAGGTCATGTGGGAGGACCCAGACGCAGCCTTCAACACTATCAAGAGTTGCATTAATCTCTAGAAATCTGTACGTTGATTCCCAGAACACGCATACGCTTCGATGGTGAAAATTTTGGACGCAGTATTTATGTTAGTTATAAAGCGTTGGTGACTCAAGTGGAGACAATGATTGAAATTGAAGTTTAAATTCGATTTATTAAAGTAAGCTAGCTTGCAATAGATTTATAACGTTTGCTGCCAGTACAAGTGCTTGAATACTCGTCTCGCTTGGAAGCTGGTATCCCGGTCCGAAGCGGGGGCCACGGTCCGAGTTCATCACACAATTTTCCGGGGCATGGGGAAAATGCCGCGATTGTGCTGCGCTTGACGCGACTGATACGTAAAGTTCCTACATTGGTGAACTTCGTTAATTCATTCCCTTGCGTGGCTAGAGCATTGTATTAGGAATATGTGTAGGGGTATATGTCTTCAGAGTGTATTTTACACATAAAAATTGACCTACAATAGTATTCTCCCTTAGAAATTGGAAGAAATTTTGACATAATAATTCAAATTCGACTGTGTGCTACTGTGTGAGCGAAAGCATTCCTTTCAATAGATTCAGGTCCAATTCACTAGAATAAGGCGTTGCTCTTTTTTTTTCAGAATCACATCAAATGCGTGTCGGGTGCGTGTTCAGGTGCGCGTAATGTCCGCGCCATGTCCGGCGCAGCTGCGCGTCAGTGCGCGTTAGTTGTGGCAATGCATCTATGATCAAATACAGCTCAAATATGGTTCACAAAATGAACTGAACTCTATATCTGAAGTATAAATGAATATGTTACAAATAATTGATGGAATGATTCAGAAGTTGATTCAAAGAGAAATGCTATCAACTTGTAGTTAAAGAGTTAGCTCTGATTGCCCTTTCCTCTTGTTTAACAAATAAATGACAATTAGGCATCTCGGTTCTGCAAGCACACTTGCGTTGCACTTGCTATGTTTTCTTCGGGCATGTGTTGATCCTCTTCTCCGTTTATAGCAGCTGATTATTAGCATGCATTCTATCACTTGAGAATGCAATGATTGTTGAAGATATAGCCATAGGTGAACTTGATATACCTTAGCTATGAATAGAAGCAAATGTTTCACAGTTAATTCTGTGCATTAATCATTAGATAATACACCCATTACCTGAATTAAGTGTAAAAACGGGTGTACAGGTCATGATGGTTTTGGAAATTTTAATAATGATATTAACAAATAATTTCTGTATAAAGTATTGCATATTAAATACAAGGAAGATGATTCTAGTTCTGTATTACTCTTTAAAAATGTTTTAGAGATCAAGCACCCCACATATAAATATATATTCATCAATAGCCTTCATTTAAGTAGAAAATGTTCACCATGTCATACTGATAATGCTATGTAAACACAAGGTCCAAGTTACAATAGGAGTATTTAGTGAACCTGACTGAATGAGTGTCAGGCACATTAAACTGTTAAATAAGGAGCTATTTTCAAGTAGGTTGATTGACTGACAAGATGTTATGTTGCACATGTTACAAATTTTCTTTATGAGTAACTGCTATGTGATATATTTTCTTTATTTACAACAATTGTCACATGAGTAGTTATATTTGAACTAGCCAGTAATAACAGTAGCTATACTTAGTATATTGCACAGACCATTGTAGATTACTAAAAGTAGTGCTTTGTATTCTGGTCTTACTCCTCAGCTTGACCTAGGCAAATATAGCCTTAGTGACATCTTTGCTCAAATCCCTTGAACCCAGAACCAACTCAAACCTCTTAGACCTGGTCAAGAGGCTCATCAAAACAAAAGCTTCTCCCAGAAAGAAACTTAGTGAACTTGATAGCTGTCCTTATCCAAGGAAGCATGTCTTAACTCTGAATCCAGAACCAAGAACTACTGAACATTGCCTTGAACCTATAACTAAAGGCTTAATCACCATAATAACACATCTTGCAAAGTTCAGAAATAAAAATCAGATAATGGCAAAGAAACAACAGTGAAACTAGAGTCCAAATTCTCTTTTTTACTTAATTTCAATATTATGAGAAAGATGCTGTATGTTCCTGGGATAGTATGAAGAGACATATGAGCTTATTAGTTGAGTGGTAAAATATGTCAGGTAATTTGAGCCATTGCACTTCAGTGAGCCGTGTTGGTGTCATGCATCAATTCCCATGTCAGTCCACTATGATGTTCCTCTTCCTATTCTCTAAGCCAGCACTTCAAGAGAGGCAAATATGTAAAGTAAATAAGCCTTTAGTGCCATTATTATCACACCAAAATAGAATGCTAATGCTTGTTTTTGGCACTCTGTAGGACTATGCTCCAGTCTGCATACTTGACAACTCCACTGTAACTATCCCTTCCTTGAAGAAAGATGGGATACTGATACTGAGCCTAATATGCAAGGGATGTATAATGTAAGTAGTTACTAGTTATGTGCACCCTGACACCATCCTCATCTTCATTGTAGACATGTGAATGCATTATGTATATAGGCCATGATCCATTGCTCAAGCATCTCTATGACATCTTTTACCTCATCTCTATACCTCTGTGCCTCAAGTATCATAACAAAAAACATTCTATTATCATCAAGCTCAGCAGCCAAAATTTATTGAAGGAATTGAAGCAGGCCAAATGGATGGCATTCAAGGGCAGGTGAACTCAAGTATACCCTTCTCACTGAGATGTGCTGAGCATGTCTCTGCTAGGACCATTCTGTAAGAAACAAGCACCAGTATGCCTTGCTATCTCTCACAACACAATGAGGTGTCCATGACCCACAGTACTCCCCAAATCCAGCCTTTCTGAACCATGATGCTTTCATGCACATCTCTTTCCCCCTGATGCCAGATCTGGTTGGCCCTTGCCTATACCCCACTAGATCACCTTTTAACTTTTGTCATAATTCACTGCATGGTTTTAATATCCATTCAATGTTACAGTTCATCACTGATTATATGAAATGCCTGCATGAGATGAGGAACAAGACCAGATGATTCTTTTTGTATCATTTCAGTTAAGCTTGAAGTTTAAAGGCTTGACCAAGGCCTTAAAATATTGCCTCATCATTTCTATATCCTTATTGTATAGTCATTTTTGACTGTTCAACCTGTCTGTATGTTTTAGACTAATTGGAAAGGAAGGATTGGGCAAAAATACTTACTACATTTCTGAACAGATAAGTCCATCAGGAAGACGCCCAAAAAGTTTCCGGGTTTTTGGACGTTTTTGGACATTTTCAGGTTTCCGGAAACCTCAAATGATTTTGACTAACCTAATTTAGTTACATTTGCAACGGAATTGTTGTTGTTACAAAAATTAAAGCAATGACGTATCTGGTACAGTTAGCGCCGAGAGGTTTCCACGAAAAGGGACTTAAGTTTCCAGGTTCCCAGGCTTCGGACATTTTTGGACGTTTTTAGATGTTTTTGAGGTTGAGAAACCTCTGGAAACTTTTTCGACATCTTCCTGATGTCAATGAATGGATTTATTTAGATCAGATATTTTGGGAAGTAGTACTGGGCGAAGCTGAATTGTGCGCGCCAGGAATTGGATTGTGCGTGCAAACGGCATCTTGATTGTGCGTGCAAACATCTCCGTTTGTGCACGCGAGACACCTTGTTTGTACGCGCAGACAGCTGATTTGTGCGCGTGCGCACCTGAATAAATGTGCAAAATGACGGTCATAGTCCACGCTGATCGCGGCACTCGCGCGACATTTTCTCATGGCCCAATTTTCCGGCCCTGCCACCGCACGTGCACAGGTGTAAAGTGCACTCGATGTGTGTAGTCACTCCGACACAACGTTCACATCGCCACGCTCCTTCTGTTACTAGGAATCCATCTGTTCCAACGATCCATTGTTTGCCCATTGTCAATGGTCGGTCACCTCAACCACCGATACGCACTCTGGATCTGGCAAATCTCCGCCTTCAAGATACATGCCACTCTTCCACTCTTCAAGTCCGTTGGCGTACACAGTGCAGTTTACTCTGGAGTGTATCCTCTTGCATTACACATTATAGTATGGACCTTACGCAACCTCTAGGAGCAGCGACATAAGTATCTCTCAATATCAGTGTCTAACCCAATGCCGGGCCTAGTACAAGAACCACCAACGAACTTACCCTGGATTTGACGATCAACATCTTCGCCAGCACATACACACGGTTATTCAAGCTAGCGCAAGAAAGTGAGATACGTTCTATTGTATGTACTCGGCTTAATGCAAGCATAAGATTTTCACAATTTTTTCTAGCAGAGTCTCTTTTCCGTCTCCACTTGTGTTCCATATAAGCCGAGGCGCAGCGCAATCGATTTAAATTCGAAGTAGCATTTGTTTGGCAGAGTCTCCTACAATTGTGATGATCTGCCGATCGCTAGGATGTCAGATTCCAGATAGCTTCAATGTAGATAATGGCAACGGTACATTTGGAAGCCTTCGCGGCTGGTGGGTGGGTCATTAGCGGCTATGAGTTTGTTAATAGTGGAAATCGTGGAGGAGCTCTATAGGGCCCCACCAGCAAACTATAATTTTCCACGTCACGTAAGTCCTGCGAGTAGTATCTCTAGAGGCTGTGTAGTGCTACATAATAGGGACATCCATGCGATCTCAGCCTTCTGTAGAGAACGGCTACTGTCTGTGTAGACGTGATATCTTCTGCGAAGCACTGCAGAAGGTGGAGCTCTGCGGGCATGTGTAGGAAAAAATCTGAGTTCGCTGATGGTTTTGACACTGCCGAGTTTTAGAACTGGGAACTAAATGACTACCTTAACTTTGAATCATAGGAATGCTCATTAAAGGTGCTGCTGCTGAACTGATGCTTCCGCCGGAGCCCGCCAGGCTCTTCAATACGACAAGTAATTCAATGATTTCAATCACCATCATCATCATCACTTGCTAATTCTCTGATCATAAACATTGTACTTCACTAGGTATAAAGGTCGACGTCCGTCTCGTGCTCTCCCCTTTCGTGTCGTCTCAAGTTTCAACGTCATGGAGGAACAAACTTGGTCATGTCGCCTTCCCACACTCGAGAAGCTCGGATTATCAAAGGCGCCCGAAGGTGTGGATGCAGCGTCGATCGCGGCCAAGTGGATAAATGACTTCAGCCGTGCGCTCTCCGCCAAAGATGCGCTATCGCTCCTAGGGCTTTTTCAGAATGACTCCATGTGGCGGGACATCCTAGCTCTCACTTGGGATTTCCGCACTTTCGACGGCATCGAGAAAATCCACATGTTTGTCACGGAACGTCTGTTCACCGTTCCCGTGCAAGATATCCATCTTCGCCCCAATGTACAGCTCCAGCCAATGTTCCCTGACGTCGTGTGGATTGTGGCGACATTCGACTTCACTACTGACATAGGAGTTGGATTCGGCGTCGTGCGACTTGTTCCTACCCCTGGCGGTGAATGGAAGGTGTTCACGATGTTCACGAACTTGGAAGATCTCCGACAATATCCTGAGAACCTTGGCCCGAGGCGTACGTCCGTGCCTGATCGTGGAGAGTGGCTTGCAGATCGCCAGCGAGAAGCATCGTTCAGTGATTCTGACCCAGTAGCCATAGTTATCGGGGGGAATTCTAGCGGTTTGTCCATCGCTGCTAGGCTAAAGTATTTGAACGTACCTACTTTGGTCATTGAGGCGAAGCCCAGAGTTGGAGATGTCTGGAGGGATCGTTACAACTCCCTCTCATTGCACTTTCCTATTCGTTAGTAATCCGTTCATCTATATTCTATATGCATAGCTAACGGTGGCCGTGATGCAGACTGCGACCACATGCCATACGTTCCTTTCCCACCGACATGGCCATTGTATACTCCTTCTGTAAAGGTACGTGCTTGGAATAAATCATGACTTTATTCTGCCTCAGAGCTGGGTTTCAGATGGCTGATTGGCTCGAGTATTACGCCGGAATCTTGGACCTGAATGTCTGGACGAGTTCTACCGTGACAGCTGCTTCCCAGGATCCATCAACCAGGAAGTGGCAAGTTACTATCAAGCGTGGAGATGGGAGCACCTGCGTTATGTCAACCAACCACTTGGGTGCGATTCAAACTCTCACTGTATTTTAAATTCGATCTGACACTCTCTTCATAGTATTTGCAACTGGAATCGGTATGCCCAGAATCCCAACATACCCTGGAATGGTATTTTGTTTTATTCCTTAGCTTCTATTTTCGGCTTTTGCTCACAATGATAAATGTTAGGACGTGTTCAAAGGCGAGATAATTCACGCAGCCAATTTCAAAAAAGCACAAGATCACGCTGGGAAGAAAGTCCTCATAATTGGTAGCGGAAATTCAGGTGACCTTGCTCTTTAGTTTAGCCTTCTCTTGTTGCTGATACATTTGTGTCTTAAAGCGCACGATGTTGCATATGACTTAGCAAAGAGCCATGAAGGTATGCACCTCTTCAACAAATTTAATTAGTAATGCGCCATTTACATACCTGGATACTAGACGTGACCATTTTCCAGCGACGTCCCACTTTTGTAATGAACTTGCATAAGGGGTGGAAATACATGGGAGGAGGTCAGTGATAGCTCTGCTTATCATCGCGTTACTTACGAGTGCGTCATCGCAGCTTTATACCGAGAAGGAGTACCCACTGATATCGCTGATAGGATGGCTGAATCGATTCCACAATTGCTTAAACAAAATGGGATATCGCAACGTGGAACAAGAGCTGCCATGAAGGATGACAAGTAATCTTTCTCAATCCTTGATAATAATATACTTCAGTTAATCATTCTACTCAGGGAATTGCTCGATGGCCTTCAAAGCGTTGGTTTCAAAGTAAATGCTGGAATCAAGGATACCGGATTCTTATTACATCTGAAGCAATACGGAGGCGGCCATGTATTTGGTAGGTTTCAATAATTACTGTCAGTCTTCACTACTGTAACATTTTGCAGAGACCGGGACCTCGCAGATGGTCATTGACAAGAAGATTAAGATTAAAAGCGACAGTCTTATCAAAGAATTCACAAGTGATGGTATCGTATTTGAAGACGGCAGTACGATAAACCCAGACCTTGTTGTATGTGCTACCGGGTGAGCCTTTCGACTCCTGATTGTAGCATCGTCCAAGAATTATTAATCGACTTCTCTGATAGATATGCAAATATGAAGGAGAACATACGCATGATATGCGGCGATGAAGTCGCGAAAAACTGCACACCAATCTCGGGCCTTAATGCTGAAGGAGAGATCAATGGCTTTTGGCGAGATTTAGGTGTCAAGAACCTCTGGTATATTGCTGGTCGGTGGTATTTACAAATTTGTTTATTCGCATTGAAGTCTCACATCAAATCAGGTGGTCTTTTATTATGTCGGTTCCATTCTAAACACCTTGCACTGCGTAAGTGTCTGCATAAAATCTTGATAATTACGTTACTAATCAGCTGTATGCCTTCAGAAATCAAAGCAATTGAGGAGAGCGTATTTGGAGAAAGATACAGCTTGAAATAATAAGGTAATGTTAAGAGATAACTGAGCGTCCGAGGAAATCATCAGGAGAAGCCTGATCAATTTACATCTATCGGATCTGTCCTCTTGCATCCTGCTGTAAATTATTATGCAATCAACTTATGGGCAACAGATACTACAGCTATGGGAACTCTGATTGAAGTAAATATACTTCGCCGTGACTCTTCCCTTTGGAATTAAATAGGTACAAGGCATCCATTCCTTGTTTGCGCAGTTTGCAAGTAGGCGTAGCAGTATGAGAGTTATCTACTCTGCTGTCAACGAGCTTCGGTGGGAAAGTGATCAGAAGGCGGCTTATGTGGCTTTCCGGCTTCCAAGGACTACAGCATATCAATTCAACAATTAAATCAGACCATACGGTACCATGAAACTGCCGCAGATCCGAAGTTCTGAATTGATTAAGGAAAAGAGGTGAGGTACTTCGATACAAGTTTATTGTATTTCAATTGGATATTATTTCCTCACGTTGACTTTAGAGATCGTCGAAATCAGACCGACTGTAAGTCAGAATACAGTATAACGGAAAGCCTAGTGTCAGCTATGCACTGTCCAGATAGCTACAGGATAGAAGGAAGATGCTCGTTATGGTTAATCTTGAACTCTATACTACGACAAGTATCGTCAATCTTCCTTCTGAAGCTACTTTTTCAGTTCCAAAGCGCTAATATGCTCTGCACATAGGTCCCAGTGTCTTTTGAAAGGATGGCTGCCAACCTCACAACTAAAAATACTAATGATGGGCAGAATGCAAGTCGTACAGTTTTTGGTGTGTCGGCAATCAACTACGGGATTTGGCCAAGGGTATGTCCACAAATAAGTAAATCCGGATCATATGGATACGTGCTGACAGCTGCTTCGTGTGCGGCAAGATCATGTCCCTTCGCTGTACGGTGATGAAGAATTCTTCTCATAGATATGTGGAGCTCCCAGGATCCTGCGAATCCTTCGAGCAGGAGAAGCTAGGTGTGGCATGCGCCTGAGTTTCAGAAGATAGGATGGTATAATATACTTCGAATGGTACGACTTAGGTTATTTATAACACTTGTTATGATCTACTTAGCATGTTTCTTCTGCCAGCTTGGTGAATTTACACTCGAACGCAGGGAGTAATAATCTAGGAGAAGAGTCCCTCGTAAATTTTTTCCATTTAACAGGAAAGGAAATCGCATTTAGTTAGCATTTCAACTACAGTTACGGACAAGTAAACCCATCAAATTTATTATGGTGACTGTCACATTGATCTAAGCCTTCTAAAAATACTGTAATATGAAGAAAACGGCCTAGCTCGTTGATTTCATGAGCGAAATTTCAAATTCTAAGTTCTGATCAAAAAGTAACCAAAAATATTGGCATGTCCCAAAAAATAGCTCGGAAATTTCATTTTTCAGATCGCTTTTGATAAACAGGATCTGATCCCACGAAATTATGGCTTTCTAACGAGCCATTCCCTCCCAAAAATACTATCCAAAGGTTATCCCCCAAGAAAAAAAGAAACATTTCTGGGCTGAAGAACCGGCCTGCATAGTCTGTGGTTCCCCTTACATCAATCTCCGAGCCCCCAGGGTAGAATTTAGAGGTTCCTTCTGATAAATTCAACCAAGACCCAACATTGATTAAGTCTCGAGGTCACGAATGATTCTTTCTCCCAGGATTTCATTTTGAATTAACTCTCATCGAAGTGATAAGTACTTTAGACGGGACATGCAACAGCATGGGTTGTGAAAAAGCAGGAGCAGCATCGCCTAGTCTCTCAACAGAGGGTGATATCAATTGAGGCTGTTCTCAATGCATCTTGATGACATTTGGGACTCCAGTCCGCCCAAGTCTACTGCCGACATATCAAAAAGTTGCGGGATTTTGGTCAAAAATCTTGGCGCGCCCAAAATGTTGTGGAATTTCATGAAAACAGTGTTTTTAGGCTCTATTTGACCGTCCAAGTTCGAATTTGTCGCTAGTTTTGTCTTCACATTCCCTAGATAGCAAATTTGATGTATTTGCTTGTCTGCAACTGTATGACAGTCTTATATTGTCATAGCGATGCTTGGAGAACTGGAACAATATCTACGTTGCGGGATGTCGCAAGTTCAACTCACGACGTTTCAAATCCAGAGAGTTATTAAACAGTAAAGTTCAGGCAGCTTCTCTATACCCGCGAGACTCGATAGAACAAAATTGATCTCATAATTAACATCTGTATACTTGAGCTCTATCCCGGATGTTCCGCTGCTAGTTTTGCCAGCTGGGTGGTTGACTGGTGATCATATTCATGTTTTCCTTTCTCAGTTTCTTCCAGTCGACATGAGTCAATCATATGAAGAATTTGATACCGAAGAGCTAATTTAACTATCCCACAGAACGACATTAGTTGATCTGCACTAGGAAACTTCTCTCCGTGTGAATGACTTCTATACAATTGAAAGAGCCCCTTCTTCTGATCCAGCTCCAAACGACAGGTGATCTCGGTGTCATCTACTCTGATGTGTACGTGAGATCTCCGTTGGGCAGCATATTCAAGCGCACTAATAAGACAGGCTGAACCCCTTGTTTATAGTAGGTATATAAACACAAGCTTTATCCCCTGTTGGCCGAATGATTTTCTACGAAGCCAGGAAAGGAAGTTTTAATCATGAATAATTAGCGGCTGCATCCGTGAGTCATGTCTGTAGGTTCGCTGCTTTCTGTGAGAAAGAAACAAAGAACATCGCAACCAAGGCATGTCCCAGTGCATGTAGCCACATCAATAAGTCAGTTGGAATAATTTTAATTGAGTAAAGATTAAGCATTAAAAGTCACCGCTTGTAACGGGAGTATGGAGGCGAAGTTATTACCGAATTAAGTAAAATATAGCGAGGTTTGGAAACTCCAGAAAAGTATATTCTTTTGTCAGTAATGTAATAGAATATAATTCAAGAAAGATACGATTCAGCATCGAAGCAAGCGATTGACACACCTAAATATGAGTATTTGCCACCATTGCTTCTATTCCCATATCCATGTGCGTACCTGTCTTCCCTTTTGATAGTGGTAGTTAAATAGCATAGAATTCATGGATCAGATGACAACTGAGCACCAATCGATTGTAGGTGTCAAGTACTTCGGCAGAAGAGCAATGAACCCCCAAACCACGAACTGCATAAGGGTCGTTTGTGATAAATTTGCGAAGCACTGCTTCAAAATTTATAGTCAATCATTTTCGTCACTAGGGAGTGCATTATAAGTATCTTTGCTATTGGGCAGTTAATACAGCACATTTTCGCTCCAGCAGAATAAACCACAGCCATGGCAAGCTCTCTGACACCAACGTATGGGATGTACCTGGTCGTAGCCTATCTTGAATCAATGTAGGTTTGCCTATGTGTGTAGATAGAAGTTAAGCTGATAGTATACCTCCATGGCAGCTTTTACGGAGCAGGCATGCTACAAGTCTACTTGTATTATACATGGTAGGT
>JASFDH010000324.1:0-27129 GCA_036937195.1 Nidularia pulvinata
GGGGCATTATTGAACGTGGGGCAAATAAGAGACGACAGATGTGCGACGCGTCGAGCACGGGATGGGCATGTGACTATTACGTCAGAGGGAGATGAGGTTACGATCTCTGGGTTTGCACCGCACCCGACCTCATCACCACTGACGAGTACTACTCTTTCACCACTACGCCCATTTACTAGCCTTTCTTTCTAACAATCATGACATCCAATGAAACTGCCGGAGAGGTGAGCCTGTTTTCTATTTGTCTATCGTATACTAATGTACCCGTTTGTCGTGATAGGCCGTACCTGCAGCCCAGCGCTCCAGCTGGACATCCTTCTTGAAATCGTGCGTGGCTTCTGCGCATACGAGTAAGCGGGTATTTATTGGCTTAGACTTGCAGGATCGCGTCGTTTTCTGGAGACCTATCTTCTATGACGGCGCCCCCGTTCATCCTCTCCCCGACGTCACTCACCGAGTTTCCTGGTGCGTCTGCGTTCAACTTCAGGTCTGCTGCTACGACATGGTGCTGATGACACCATATCTCTATTTCCCTCTCTCCTTTTTATGTCATTTTTTCGTTGGCTCGCAAACGATTTGATGCATCCCCGACGCCCAACATCGTCATGCATCGCTAGCCTACTGGTGCGAGCGACCCGAGCTGTTCGCTGCGATCGCCGATGCCAAGGATGCGGAGGCCAGAGCCTCCGCCGTCCTTAAGTGGTTCATTGTGAGTTTGCACTTCGTGCTATTTTTAGAGATGGGGTTTGACGGTGTGTATTAGAGCACGCTGAAGGATCAGTATACTACGCGAAATGAGACGATGGGCTCGGAGAAGAAGTGGGTGTGCCTTTTTTTTAGAATTTTTTTGGATGGTGGACTGATCTTATGGTGTGTAGGCCGTTGAACCCTGTGCTTGGAGAGTATGTTTTTTTTTCGACTTTTATTTTTGGGAAGGGAGGTGCTTATGATGATTGCGAAGGTTGTTTTATGGATACTGGCCGGATAAGAACGGGCGCGGGAAGACGAGCCTGCTTGTTGAGCAGGTGTCGCATCACCCGCCTATCACTGCGTATGTCATCGAGAACAAGCAGAAGGGGCTGAAGTTGGTGGGCCACAATGCGCAGAAGACGAGCTTTAGCGGTGAGTTTTTGTGTAATTTGAATGAAGGAGAAACTGAGTATCGGGGTCGTATAGGGGGTGCTATTATCGTCAAACAGATTGGGCATGCTGTCCTTAACGTCTCCCTCCCCTCGGGGGAGAAGGACGAGTACCTGATCACCCTCCCCCGTCTGCGGATAGACGGCCTCTGGTAAGTATGACGCGCGCGCGCCTATTCTTCCCCGCCTGCGTCATCGCTAATCCTTACTTACTTACTCCACAGGTACGGCTCGCCCTACATCGAGCTCGCGGAAACGTCCTATATCATCGGCGGGGGCCACATCTCGCGCATCGATTACAAGGGCAAGGGGTACTTCTCCGGCAAATCTCACTCTTTCAAGGCCACGCTGAGCGCCATCCCGGGGCAAGGCCAGGGCCGCGAGTATGTAGTGGAGGGTACCTGGCACCAGACGAGCAAGTATACGAAGGGCACATCTGGGGAATTCCATGATGTGCATGCGCACGCGGAGGGGGTGACGCCTGTTGGGGGCGAGGAGGGGGGCGAGATGGGCGAGTATGAGACGCGGAAGCTGTGGGTTGCGGTGGCTAAGGGGATTAGGGAGGGGAACTTTGAGGCGGCGAGTGAGGCGAAGACGAAGATTGAGGTTTGTGGGGTTTTACTTCGATGGAGTGGAGAGATGCTCAATGTGAATTGGTATAGGTCGCCCAGAGAGAATTGAGGAAGACTGAAGCGGCGGCTGGGACGACGTGGAAGCTGAAGCATTTCTCACATGAGGAGGAGGATCCGCTTTGTGAGATTTCTCTTCTCTTTCAATTCCGTGAAGTGAACTCATGTCTTGTCTTATTTAGACGAACGCCTGGGCAAGTTCGCCAGTATTACGCCCCCGACAGAGGACAGGTACGTTTTCCTGGACAACTGGCCAGCTGCAGCGGTAGCATGAGGTGCAGAGCGTGCATATTCGTACGAGCGCTGAGGACGAGGAGATGAGGACGATATAGATACAATGACTGTTAGTTGACCTCAGACGTTACTACTACCCCTCCGAATTTGGATAACCTGAAGTTTTCGAACCCGTGATAGTCTATGACAAAGATTCGTTGTTGAGCGAAGAGTGTGCGATATTGCGCTTGGTATTTTTGGAATGCGTTTTCATGGTATTGAACTTTGCAGAAGATTAGATAGCATTTTGGGCATGAATTTGAATTTGGCGGTGCTATCCTTTTTTGGTAATACGACCCTTCGTTTGCTCTTTCCCTTTAATGAGCCGCGAAGTGTAACATTGGGTCTTACCATTGTACTTCACCTTCCTACCTGGCAATGATGCACCTCTCTGTGCTTGTGCGCTGTATATACTCAAACTTCTCCTGGATCCGGTGCGCTTTGGCATCGCTACGCTGCTTTTGTCACCAGGGCGTCAATCAGACACTTCAGGTCACGATTTCACCAAACTCTAGCTTATCTCGCCTACGGGGGATACCGTTCGCTCTAATGCAGCCTCTGGCTTCTTATCATCATACACACAGCGTCCCATGCTCAGCTCCGTCATGGACTTCTTTCACAGGCTATTTATGGCCCTCCGCTGATAAAGGACACCAGGCTGGTGGATCCATTCTGTCACCGGTTTTTTTACGGCTACCCAGTGGACTGCTCCAACGGCGTATTGCCCTCTGCTGTTTGGGTATATATACGAAGCCACTGGATTTTGACGACTCCCAACGTGAAGTAAACGAGGGATAACGATATGGCTACCCAGACTACTGGAGATACGCGCGGTCAGCGCGATGCGATTGCGAAAGCGGACGAGGAGCTATTGGCGGCCCTGGGATATAAACAGGAATTCAAGCGGGCGTTCACCCCGCTCGAGGTGCGTCGTGTTGTACCTCTAGGATGCATAAAAGTTCATGATGTCTTCAGGTATTTGGGATAGCGTTTTCGATTATTGGGCTACTGCCTTCCATTGCATCTGTGTTGTTCTATGCTATACCGAACGGAGGAGGGCCTGCTATGGTGTGGGGAGTGAGTATTTAGACATCGGTGGTGCGCTGATTACTGATGACTCGAATAATAGTGGGCCGTCGCGAGCATCTTTATTTTATTTGTCGGGATATCAATGGCAGAGTTAGCGTCTGCCGCGCCAACATCTGGAGGTGTACGCCCTTCTTCCTTACTTCTTAAATGTGCAAATATATTTATGAAACATATAGCTCTATTTCTGGACGTACTCGCTTTCTTCACCTCGATGGCGAAACTTGCTGTGTTGGGTCGTTGGATGTGCGTCCCTGCTCACCTTCTGTGTTCGTCTTGTCACTGAAACCTGCTCCCAGATGCCAATACTATAGGATCTATTGCCTCTGTCGCTTCCATTGACTGGGGTTGTGCAGTACAAGTCATGGCTGCAGCGTCAATTGGCTCTAATGGCGGCTTCTCAGCAACTAATGCGCAGACTTTGTGAGTAAGCCTCAGCGCTGGTTGACGCTTAACCCCTGTGGCTGACCGTTATCACGGGTAGCGGTGTCTATGCGGCCATCGTTCTTTCACACGCCGTCGTCTGCTGTCTCGGAACAACAGTATTGGCACGCCTCCAGACTGTATATGTGGTGTTGAATGTTATGTGGGTAATCTATCTCCGTATATTCAATTCGCGGAACTGACCTACTCGCCTCTAGGTTGTGTCTGGCTGTTATCATCGCACTCCCCATTGCCACACCCGCTGAATTCAAGAATACAGCCAAATTTGCTCTTTGGGACTTCACAAACTGTATGCATTTGCTCAATGACTTTCTTCGTTATTTATTGATGTCTATTTAGTGAACGGGTGGCCAAACGGATATGCATTTATCTTAAGCTTCCTCGCTCCTCTCTGGACTATCTGTTAGTAGCCACCTGCAACTTTCTTATTGCTATTTCCTGACTGTAGAGGTTTAGGTTCGTTTGATTCAAGCGTGCACATTAGTGAAGAGGCCTCTAATGCAGCGACTGCGGTCCCATGGGCTATCGTCAATGCAATTGGCATCGCGGGTATATTGGGATGGGGTATGTTATCCGAGCATACACATATAATCTTCGGCGCGACGTTTATGCTCTCCACCCAGCTATCAATATGGCGCTCGCCTTTTGTATGGGTCAAGACATGCAGGCTCTGTATGACAGTGATCAGCCTATGGCCCAAATCTTCTTCAATAGTTTTGGACAGAAGGGAACGCTTGCTATTTGGGCGATTGTGGTCCTGGTGCAGTAAGTGGTCTGCGTGCTGGATCTTGACTTTTACTGAGGGTTCCTTCAGGTATATGATGGGATCCAGTATGGTGAGTTGTTTCATGGTTCGAAGAATTTCTGATTTGCTTATACCGCACAAAGCTGCTCGCTGCCAGCCGTCAAACTTTTGCGTTCAGTCGGGATTCTGGTATGTAGTTTCAGCTATTTTCGTCACAGTCGACCTAAGTCTATCACCACTAGCCCTTCCATTCTCTAACTGGCTATATCGAATGAATAGCTATACGAAAACCCCTGTTAATACGGTCTGGTTCGACGGCCTTCTTGCGCTTGCGCTTGGCTTGCTAGTCTTCGCTGGCGCTCAGGCAATTAATGCTGTTTTTGCGATCTCCGTCACTGCGCTCTACATCGCATACGCCATTCCAATAATTGCTCGGTTCACAGGAGACAATGATTTCGTTCCTGGGCCTTTTAATTGCGGAATTTTTGTACGTCGTTGTGTATCCTCCCTGCAAAAGGTGTTTCCCAGCTCACCATGATGCACCGCAGAGTCTTCCTATTGCCGTTATATCGGTGCTTTTCATGACATTCATGGGAGTAGTATTTCTATTCCCCACAACACCAAATCCGGCCGTGGCTGACATGAACTACACTGTCGTCGTCCTTGGGGGAGTGATGACATTGTCCATCGCCTGGTACTACTTCCCTAAATACGGAGGAGTGCACTGGTTCACAGGACCGGTGTCCAATATCGATGCTCCTGATGCAGATGGGAGCAGTAGAGGCTCGAAAGAGTACGAGAAGAAGGCGACGAGTGTTCGGACAAACGAGGTTAAGTAGCTAGTTTATTCTTCCTGATCTCCTTATGTTTGTTTCGTAGATTCAATCACCATTCTTTGTCAGGAAATTGGGATAAGTCTTATTATAAGACAGGCGCTTGAAGCCGGCGGCGGCTGACGTGCTCAGTTTACCTAACGTAACGTTCAGCGGGTCCGCGACGCCTCATTAAAAACATACGACAGGCATTCTCCCACTTGGTCAAGCCGCTATTCCTGCGACTCGGAAGCGTCATGCTGTTACAGTCTGTTCTTCGAATTTATCGATGTCGCGAAGCCACTTAGCCATGCGTAAATATCTTTGTCGCGCTTCTACTTACATACCCGAGGACCTCTGATCTCCTTTAATGAAATGATTTCTTTCGAATGCAGCGAACCGATTCTAGGCAACGTCCAAATGGTGATATTTTTAGCACCGACTGAGGTTACACCTCGACGTATGCCCATGCGGTCTTCAAAACTAAGAGATTGACCAGTTATTATGGGATTATTTGATATGGCTGGGTACATCTCTTGCTATTCATCATTACAAAAGTTACTGACAATGCTGTTCAGAAAGTCGTACTCCCACTGATGCAAATTGTATCTTTATCCATGTGTACCTCATCGTGACAAGGCCACTATTTCTTGCTGATTTTGATATGTAGATCTATACAGTTTCTGTCCACGTTGATTCTCATCAAGCTGATGGTTGCGTTCCTGCCGCGACATAATACATGCTTGCTCTGGTATCGGGTTTTACCTAGTACATTCACCGAGCCCGCTGCCCGCTTTTTTACGGTAAGCGGTTATCAACCCGCCATCAGACACAAGCAGGATGTGAAACGAACTGTTACCGGGGATTCCTGGGCCCTGGTGAGTTTCATCATCAGTAAATTGTATGTATCAAGATTTGATACGTTGACCCTCTCTGTGCAGCCGGTGTGTGTAATGTGTGCCTCTCTCATCTGTTCTTTTCATTCTTCCTTCTCTCGTTCAGTACGTCTCCCCCAGTGACGGTGGTAGAGCTCGTCGAGTAGTAGTCATTGAGAATTGTTTTTCATTCTCATGGCACCCGTTATCTCGGTGGACGACACCGATACGAGCCAAATATCTTACGGTGGATCTTGGCAGTCTTATACAGGGTCTAGCCGGCAATGGGAGTCGACAACCCATGGCAGTTTTTCCTCGGGGTCCACTGCGACGTTCTCGTTTCGTGGTATGTTCATACTATTTATTTCCTTACCACTGCGCTTCATCAAAGCGTCTAGGTACCGGTATCAGAGTTATTGGGACGATATCAGCGGGAACAGCAAGCAATGGTGCCGAATACAGCATTGACGGTGGGGCTCCCGCCAGTGCATCCCAGCAGTCGTCGGCGAATGCTGTTTATGACGCGGTGTTCTGGGATTCCGGGCTCTTACAAGATAAGCAGCACACACTTGTCGTTACAGTGACTGGGCAAGCAGCCGAGTTCCTCCTGGATCGCTTCTCCTATGATAGCTCTGATAATACCCCAAACGGCCCGGCCTCTGGAACCACTACGACGAATGCAGCGGATGTTGGGACGACGGCGACCACCACCACCACCACCACCGCTGCCGCTCAGTTCGTGGACGCGTCGAAGTCGTCGACAATTGCAGACTCGGGAGCTAGCAAGACAATAAGCAATAACATCCAATCGTCATCGTCGCCGTCAGCGTCCTCCTCTGCCGGAAGCGCAAGCGCCACTTTGAAGGTCAGCGGCGGCTCGTCTCAAAGTGATTCGTCTTCACAAGTCGGAAGTGGCACTGCTACTAGTGGTGCGTTCTCTAAGTCGACGCAAAGCATATGATCCCCAATAACCAACTCTGCGCTAGTCAAAGTAGCGGGCGGTACATCTGCGGGCACTAATACAATCGTATCAACTGCATATATTACAGCATCGGCTGGGGGTGCGACAGCACCTGCTGCTGCAGGAAGCTCGCCAGTCAGCTCCGCTTCTTCCGCTGCTAATTCCCATGATGTACCCGTCGGTGCCATAGTAGGCGGTGTTATAGGAGGAATATTTATAATACTCGTCTTAATATTCCTGCTCTTGCGCCGTCGTAGGCAATTAGCGCTACAGCTTTCTGATAACCCGAACACACCAGTGACACCTACTACCTGGCAAAGATGTACGTATCTCCTATATACAAGTCATTCTAGTGGTTTACTGCCTTTTCTACCTTAGCAACCTGGTTCCGCCCCCGAACAGCAGCAGTGACTCCGTTCGACATTTCAGCGACGTCTTCTACTGAGAGCAACATGAACCCGTTCGCGAGGGGCTCTATTGCGGGGATGATGAAGCAGCTAAAAGGGCCCCCACCGTTCACACGCATACACGATGAAGCTGTGCCCTACCATCCTCAGAATGCCACAGGAGCTGACCCTTCAGGTCTCACTGCCAGTGGCAGCGCTGCCGCGAATGACACTGATAGGAGCCGCTACGATTCTAAAGCGCTTATTAGCCCGCTTGAAACATTATCGCCTGGCGGTAATACCTCCTCAGTGGCATTGTTATCTTTCCCAGCGGATGAACAGGCCGCCTCGCGGTCGTCACTGGGGCTCTCATACTATACATCGCAAGAATTACCATTGCCACCACCCACTGGGGAAGACTTGCCGCATTCAGCGTTCGCCAGCGCAAGGTCATTTGCGAACACTGAAGACACCCCCCCAGCTTATCACAACCCCGGGAATCATAACTCTGGGACCTTCACACTGATACCGCCCCAAGGAATGGGCGATTATCGTGCCGGCCCTAGTTGGGACCCCTCTCTCTTACATCGCTAAAACCAAGTACGATATCGGATACTTTTGGGTGTGAACACTATCAACATCTGTACACTCGTTTGATTTACATTCTTTTGCTTACCATCATCCATTCATTTGACCTTCCACTCGCTTCATCGTATATTATTCATGTTTGTACTTAAGCTGCAGACAGCTACCACAATCTTTGTTATCCACTAGCGCATGGTGATTATACTTACTATGCATTGTACACGTGTACGACCCATGCCTACTATACCACTATAGCTTCTCAATGTGCCCGCTGTGGCGAGCTCGAATGGACTCTAGTAGTCTGTAGATAATGCCTACATGTTAACTCGGAAGAGTTATTTTACATCTAAATTTTCAGCAGATACGAACCGGAATTTTACAGCCGCGCTGTATGGGGTTTTTCATTCACATAGCGTCCTATTGAAGTGGCCTTATTCCAGCAGGTATTTGAGGTAGCGGGGTAAAATCTACTTGTCGATTCCAACGGCTCCAGAGTCTAAGGTAGTACGACCGTTACACCCCCACTATACCTCTAGGCCCGCTACGCTATGGTGCGGTTCTGTATCTCTAGAAAGCCGAGGACATGATACCACGGCAATATTTTTATCAATATTTTGTTCTTTTAAATCAGAGGCGGAGACAAATATGATGCTTGAAAGCTATCGGGCAAGATCAAGGAGAGGCAAGTGCGGATGAACTTCGGATAAGCCTCTTCTGGTTGGGCGTGATGCACGATATTATCCCCTAGGACACATCTTTCATTGAATGTTCGGTTCAACGGCGAAGAGAGCAACCGGTGCTGAGATGCATCATTCCACCATTAAGAGCCGAGAGACATTTCCTGAGTAAAACATGAGCAATTGTTGGGAGACTCTGGTATTGACTAGTCATAATCCCATCGCCTAGGTGCACGCTACATTCTAAGGTCCTGTCTGATTGGGAAATTAGAGACCAGGTAGCTGAGAATTCCCTAGGTTTCTTGCAAGTTCCTCCAAAGTTCCTCGGTGAAGAACGTGACGGGCACCGTGTGTCACGGTGCATCAGTCCAACGCGCTGTCACGCCTTGGGTCTCACGACTTCTTGACCTATTACTACCACCACCTCTGCCTTGCCTCTGCCTCATGTCCGATATCATCTACCGTCAATATATAGGGGAGTCCGATCTCCCCCATATCATGGCCCTCGTTCAGAATGAACTTAGTGAGCCCTATGTCATCTATACGTTTCGCTATTTCCTTCACCAATGGTGAGTGGAATTATGCTCGCGTGACACCAATTATACCGCATACCAACCTATCCCCTGTCCCTCAAGGCCACATTTGTCGTTCCTGGTGCGCATCTATTGCATATTTGACATTGTCTGATGTGTAGGCTTACTAGCACCGACAGGCATATCCCAGCGATCCCATGAATTCCGACCCGATTGGCGTCATCGTCTGCAAGCAGAGCATGCACCGTGATTTGGCTAATAGAGGGTATATTGCAATGCTGAGCGTAGACAAGAAATGGAGAAAACGCGGAATAGGTTCGTATCATCTCGCGCCCTCTTTCCTATCCTCACCCAGTATCTTAGATTATGGGAAAACCACCTCTGGTGCGCTCTCTTTTGCCCCCTCTTAATATTATAGCTAGCGCCCTTGTTCGCAACTCTATCGAAGCCATGAAGGACGACGGCGTCGAACAGGTATGCATCATCTCTCCAGCCCGTATAGTACACGACTAATTGCATGCTGTCTACTTGCTTGGTTATCTTTGTATTCCCACAGATTGTCCTAGAAACCGAGTTTGACAACTATGCTGCGCTTTCCCTCTACGAATCCCTCGGCTTTATTCGCGAGAAGCGTCTGTATAGATTCTACCTGAATGGCAAGGACGCCTTCCGACTTGTGCTGGCTGTCCCACCCACCGACTCCGACGATAGCTCCGATGTGGATTCGTCCAAGTCTCGATCATCTGGCCGTCCACGACATCGACGGGCACCCTATCGCGCGATACGCGTTACGCCGTATTCTGATGATGAAGACGATGATGAAGTGTCATCTCGCTAATCAATTGCTATCAACCTATCTTCTATTAATGCCATTAATCCATAGTCTTACTATCACCTCTACCTACTCTCTACTCTGCCTTGTAAACTTACTGCTTTCGTTGTAGCGCCGTCACTCGATATCCTAGTATTGTCATTGTTTTGTCTGTATAGCACTTGTTACCACCACTCTCGTATATTTATTGATAGGCGTATGCCAGTAAGGATGGTATATTTCACGTCTTTCACTCTGCATACCGGAGCCGCGGAGACCTCGCGGTAATATGTGTCCCTGCAGGGAAGGTTCGCGACAACTTTAGCACACTATTAAGTTCCTTTGAGTGTCATTATGATGCTTCAAGCCTTCACACAAGTACACATGTATGTGGCCTGCATATAGTAGAAAAACTTGGATCATCCTGGCCCACGAAGTTTTACTCTGACACGAATGTCGATGCAACAGCTCTGACGTGGAATATGACTGCTGTCTTGTCTCGACGAACGTGGCTCTTGATCGAGCTGCGACGTGTCGAATGATAGTCACATGTAGGACTTGCTCGCGTGACTATCGCGTCAAGATCAAAAGAATTGAACGCGTCGCGCAATGTACGCGTTCGTGTCAAGCTACCTCCATCGTTGCCGCCCATATCATTCGTATTACATTGGCTGGCTTAGACTGACGGCTATACAATATTGCTTCACGTCGTTAGCTTTCAAACATAAGTTGACCAGATTTCGTTGACCATAGGAATTTGTTCATTAGTCTGTGGTGAAGTTGCGTAACCCAGATTCAGGCTTACGTTGAGGCTCTTGAAAATCCCTCATGTCGCGTTTCTCACATTGTATATGTTGCTGTACATCCCCCGCTTTTCAACGTAGTTAGCCTGTCAGGGCCCAGTCTCCAGTCCTCTCAAGTTGTTTGTTACCTGACATTTACAGAGATCTGTACTTTTTCTTTTTCACACCTACGACTTCTCTGTACGAGTCGATTACGGCATCAGATAGCAAACAACAATAAAGCAATTTAACAGAAGCAACCTACAGGAAACTCAGGACGAACACCTGAAAATAGCCAACAAATGGAGGAAACAAGATGTACGCAGCACACACCAGCTTCGATTAGGTCAAAGACGTCGCATTGCAAAGCTTTAGAAGACATGTTGAAATAACACCGATAATACGGCTGAAACCGCTATTTAGGTGACAAACGAGTAAAGTACTACAAGTAAAATACTCAACCCTATATGTAAAATACGTAGCCGTTGTATACAGAATAAAGAATACGAATGAAGAGTAATACGGAAAGCAGTGTCCGTTCACATACTGATACGATCTGTAACGGTCCGACGTCAGCCGGACATCCAGTGGAGCAGGCGTCAAGCTCGTATTTCCAACAAGACATTCAATACAGAGATGCCGGCACTAACAATGATCCTAGGGATTGGCGAATGCTAGTGAATCTCCTTGATGTGTTAGGGAAGAGTAACTGAGGCGTAGGCTTGTGGCATTGCTCGATGCCACCATATAATCATCTGCCTCGACAGCAAGATCCCACAGAGTGGCTTGATTGTCATCACCAGCAGCACCGAAAATTGAATCGTCCATCAGATGCCCTTTCACAGTCGCTTTGTGCCAATTGAATCGCGTAACCTGGGATCTGAAAGGAATGAATAACACGCCAAGGCAACTCTAGCGAACTTACTGCGTCTGTCGAATATTGCGAAGATCCCAGGCCTTGGTTTCTCCCTCATCGTCTCTGCCGACCAGAAGGTAAAATGTGAGCTTATTTCAGCTAATAACATTGCCATCAGAATTATGAGCGTCAATAATGGACGCAACGCTTTGGCAAGCTTTCGATCGTATATCCCAAATACAAATGCTTCGGTCCCGGATTATGAAGTAAATGCGGTAATCTCTGTAGGACTCCACTGAATGCCTTAAACGATAGTCTCGTGTGCCTAAAATGGCATGACAAATGGACGAAAATCAGCATTGGCCGCTATCATCAGTTAAATATTGGAATCATTATCGCCCGCCAATAGATCCAAGGAAGACGCCGTGGGGAGGGGGGGGGTTCCAGTCCATCGGATATCCTTCAGCCTTGTGAGAATTGATAGTAAAAACTGGAGTTTGAACACTGCGTTTGTCGGGAGTATATCCTGGAGCTTCGAGGGGCTCGATCAGCGGATGCACGTTATAGACGTGCACTTATCCTGTGTTAGAAAAAGTCGCAGCGTAATAAGGCTGCGAGACGGAGGAGAGCAGATGTTGACACCCGCTGTGCGCGAACACGGGTTTACAGTACCCATGTGGAAAATCGAACGCTGTTCCACAACAGGATCTTCACCCAAGGGATCTTCTACAGCCAACAGCGGAAATGAGAATCAAAGCTAGAGTTTAATAGAGAATGAAATCGGCACGGACTACATGTTTGTGTTTTATGCAAGGAGCTGAGCTTTGCAACACATATCGTGTTATCTTCCAGACGATCCGCCTATGAACCTGCGACGATATATGCGCCAGTAGATAGTCACTGTCTCTCATCACCTAGGCTGTCGCTCAAGATATCAAAGGAGAGGCATGACCAGCCAAGCGAGAGATCGTGGCGCATGATGCAGACAGAACCATCTGGCTCCAAGATATATCCCTCCGGCAGTTCATCCGTGCTTAATATGAATGGTGCAGCTTGCGCTCTTCTGCGCCCACTTCTTCAAAAATGGCTTCACGGTCAATATCCATTGCTATGCAGAAATAATCTCAATTTCCGGGATATCAGAAGTGTTATAAAACGAACCCTCGTCAGCATTTTCGTCCTCGGCTCCATCTGACTCAACCTCATCCTCCCAAGGATCTTCATACTCGCCATACTTTTCATTGGCTACATCCTCAATTGGATATAAACCATCTTTTGGAACTTTTAGGACGGTCGTGCGATCTACAATCTGCGTTGCAGTCGCTGAACGTTTCAGCGTTGATTTAAGCAGAACCTAGACAATGTGGGGGACCCTCCCCAGAGGTTACTGTGAGAATGTTGCAATGTTCATGTCAACCGTTACTTAGTCACATGTAGAATTTACAGTGCTCGCCCGCGCGATCATCGCGTTCAATACTTGAACGCTTAACACATGCGTGCCCCATCAAACCGGTGATATCTCACTAATTCTCATATTTATGGGTTGGGTATGTATGCTGGGTTCATGTTCAATTAAGTACTAACTACTTTAAGTACTTGTAAATAATGCCAGTCATTTTGTGTCGGCGCGACCTCTCTCTCGGAGGACGCGCACGCTATAAAGTATCCACTCAGACAAAATAATAATTACAGCTCGTCATGGTCCCGCGTAATCTCCTCATCGTCGTCGCCGCCTGGTGCAGCGCCGCCAGAGTAGAGCTTGGTGGTAATGGGGTTGACGACGGCCTGCACCTCAGCGAGCTTCTCCTCGAGGTCCTCGACGCTGGCGCTTGAGCCGTTCTCGTCGATCCAGTCGGTGGCGTCCTTGACGGCGGTGAGGATGGTCTTCTTGTCGTCATCCGAGATCTTGCCGCCAAGACCCTCCTGGTCACCAAGCTGGGTCTTGAGGCCGTACACGAAGGACGAGAGGGAGTTGAGGGCCTCAATACGTTTACGCTGAGCCTCATCCTCGGCGGAGAACTTCTCGGCCTCAGCAACCATGCGGTCGATCTCCTCTTGGGAAAGACGACCCTTCTCGTTGGTGATGGTGATACTCTCGGACTTGCCGGTACCCTTATCGGCAGCGCCGACCTTCATGATACCGTTGGCGTCAATCTCGAAAGTAACTTCGATTTGAGGGACACCACGAGGAGCGGGGGGGATGCCAGAGAGCTCGAACTTGCCAAGGAGGTTGTTGTCCTTGGTAAGCGAACGTTCACCCTCGAAGACCTGGATGAGGACGGTCGGCTGGTTGTCGGCGGCGGTGGAGAAGCTAAAAAATATTTATCAGCAAAAGAAACTATGTATCAGAAGAAAACAGCGCACATCTGGCTCTTCCTGGTGGGAATGACGGTGTTACGGGGAATGAGCTTGGTGAAAACTCCACCGGTGGTCTCAATACCGAGGGTAAGGGGGCAGACATCAACGAGGACGACATCAGCGGTGCCTTCGGCACCGGAGAGAATGCCACCCTGGACAGCGGCGCCGTATGCGACAGCCTCATCGGGGTTGATTCCCTTGGAGGGCTCCTTGCCGCCGAAGTACTCCTTGAGGAGCTGCTGGACCTTGGGGATACGAGTGGAACCACCGACAAGGACGACCTCATCAACATCCTCCTTCTTGACGTTGGCGTCCTTGAGGACCTGCTCGACAGGCTTCATGGTTTTCCTGAAGAGATCCATGTTGAGCTCTTCGAACTTGGCGCGGGTGAGGGTCTCGGAGAAGTCATTTCCATCCTCGAAGCTCTCAATTTCGATACGGGTGCTCTGTTGGCTGGAGAGAGTGCGCTTGGCCTTCTCGACTTCGCGCTTGAGTTTGCCAAGCGCGCGGAGGTTCTTGCTGACGTCGGTGCCGGTCTTCTTCTTGTACGCTTTGGTGAAGTACTCGATGACGCGGTTGTCGAAATCTTCTCCTCCGAGATGGGTGTCACCGGCGGTGGCGAGGACCTCGAAGACGCCATCGTCGATAGAGAGGAGGGACACATCGAAGGTTCCTCCTCCGAGATCGTATACAATGATCTGGGACTCTCCGCCCTTCTTATTGAGACCGTAGGCAATAGCGGCGGCGGTAGGCTCGTTAATGATACGGAGGACCTGGAGGCCGGCAATAGTTCCGGCATCCTTAGTAGCCTGGCGCTGAGCGTCGTTGAAGTCTGTATTTCATAGTCAGATCGGAAAGTGCTGTAAGTTGATGCGAAATACTAACAGGCAGGGACAGTGACGACGGCATGGGTGACCTTGTGGCCGAGGTAAGCCTCAGCAGTCTCCTTCATCTTTGTCAGGACCATGGCGCTAATTTCCTCGGGGGTCTGATAGACGTGGCAGGGCGGTTAACTCGGGTGTCGGGAGATAAATGCAAAAAGCGAATACTCACGAAATCGCGCTCCTCGCCCTTGTGGGAGACGGTGATAGCGGGTTTGCCATTCTTCTCCTGGACCTTGAAAGGCCAGTGCTTCATGTCGCGCTGGATATCTTGGTCGTCCATCTTGCGGCCAATAAGACGCTTAGCGTCGAAAACGGTGTTGGTAGGGTTGGAGTGGAAAGCGTTTTTGGCGCTGTCGCCGACACTGGAGGAGAAAGGGTTAAGATAAGTTTGCTAGAATGTGAATTTGGCGCTTACAGTCGTTCGTCATCAGTGAAGCTGACCCATGAAGGCGTTATCCGGTGACCCTGGTCGTTGGCGATGATTTCTACACGACCACCTCGTTGAACACTATGAAGAGAGATAAATACTAGGATAGAAAGGCAGAAGGAGGCGGTGCTCACCCAACACATGAATAACTAAGTGCCAGCACACAAAGGTCAGAAAGTGTTCCTAGTCAGAAATCAAGCGAAATCGCTGGCTTACGTTGTTCCCAAATCTACAGGGATGATGATAAGTGCGCTGTGCTACTTTCTGTGCAGAAACGACGTACCAATTCCAATAACTGTTCCATACTCTGGGTGGACCTCCTCAGCCTGAGCGGGAGGTGCAAGACAGACGAGCGCTACAAGAGCGAAGAGGGCAATGGAGAGGGAGGAAAGGAGATGCCGGGCATGGGAGCGCGTCGGGCGACGAGCCAGACGGGACATGGTGGATGTGGTGGTCGATGGATGAGTGTAAGGTTTTTGCAGAAATCCTATTTATTCGCCCGGAGGCCACAAACATGACGTGTCAGTAGACGTGGCTCGGTCACGCACGAATTTCCCACGGTTATGTGGCACTTTCTGGGTGTTTCTCGGGGTAGACTTTGCTGGCGACAGCTAAACCCTGGGATATATCTTCCTTTCTAATCCATCTACTTTTATGCTGATCCAGTGTAACTCAGTACGCGTCCAACACCAGGTTGTAATGTTGCGTTAAAATAAAACCTTCCTTGTCGGCCCGTGCATAGCCTACTCCACCGTCATGAGTCCTGCCCCGTCGATCACGCCCTTGGCACTAGAACCGTTGTGTCACCCAGTATTTTCAATATTCAAGACTGGCTGTCATCAATAATGGCCGCTACTTCCTCAGATTATGCTCATGAGTGCACCGACAGCTGATGCTCCAAATACGCGCCTTTGACGAAGCACTAAAAGATTACGAAGATAGTCTAAATTCAAGATGGACAACGAAACTGTTTCAGAGATCTTTCAGGCCAAGGTATCCCTCTTCCGAGCCCCCGGTTAATCGCACTCCATGCTGCCATATCCAGAATCATGAAGTGCTGGTCTATTGGTGATTGGATTAGGACGTTCTCAGATTATCCAGCTTTTTTCAAGTACTTTCGCTGGAAAATATAGCGGAGATATTTGCCCGTTAAGGTTGTATTAGCAAGTGGTACTGTGAATTCGACATTTGGCCAATTCTTTGTAGTGCCAATCTGAGCTCAAGGAAGCCAGAAGACACAATGATCAGATAGTAATTCATCTAAAGAAATCGAAGTCGATCTATAGACAGTACCTGGAGACTTCAATTCTTCGAACCTTTATGTTACAAAGAAAGTTGCTCCAATCATCAAATAGAGCTCATTGGGAATATAGTTACTTACATATCTAGCTCCGCGCGCATCCCCGCGTCCCGCCTCAAATGATATACACGGTTCGCGTTGTGGAACAACGCCTTTCCTCGACACCCATCGCCTGTGTCTGCGTCAGATCGTATGCGTCAATCATGGACTTAAGCAGCTGCATCGAGGTTTTGCACGCATGGAAGGATAGAAAAGAGGATTGAGGATTGAAGGGTGCGTATGTCGTATAGTGCGTACATGCCGCACTTGCAAAGTCCCGGATTAGTACGACTCTGGCCACTGGCACCCGTCCACTGTGCAGGCGCGGCTTAATCGTGTACGTGGAGAAGGTGGGGTACTTATATCCAGGGTTAGCAATAGAAAGCGTGAACATAAAACTCTACTTACATTGCGCATGGCAGCTAATCCACCATTGCCTTGCAAGAATCTCGGGGCAACGTACGCGAATAAGAACCGGGGGGGCGGTGTGATCCTCCTTCAAGAATACGCACCAATTCTCCAAGCGCGAATGGCATGGCAAAATTGGAGTCGTCGGGCTGAGCTCAAGCATCAGGTGGATGACGAAGCGCTGCCCATCCTCTTCGAGGCAAACAGGAATATCTATACAGAGTACGACACGAAGTTAGAGGTCTTGGCGAAGGGGAATTGTAATGTGCGTTGGGCTCCAGAGGGTCCTTGATGGTGAGGGCAGAGAGGACATCCAGGCAATCCGTGCTTATCTGCGACAGCCGAGCGCGAGCCTCACGACGTGATTGTTTAGCGCCTTGCGCGTCGAGGATCTTGCGTGTCTGCTGGAAGCTTGAAATACGTCGAGCTCTGAGGAGGGCTGGTGGGGACGAAGCCCCAGTCTGTCCGGTCCGTCCGTCCGAGTCTGATGCGTGGTTGGTGTTTGAATTGAGAAAAGTCTCTCGAATTGTGACAGGAATCGTGTCCTCAACTCTCCCGTTCATTGTTTACTATCATGACATGGTTAATCTTTCAGTCTTGCACGATATTTCCCCTGATTTTTCTCGCATTTCGACCGAGGGTACCGACTATGTTGCGCAGCTAATGGTCCAAACCCGCGTCCTTGAAAAGCAATTACAAGAATGCCAAGAGGCCTCCACCTTCAACTTTCTACGAACTTTTTTCAACAATTGCCGCTTTTAAGGATGCAGAGCCCTGCTTTATTTCCTGCGACAGATTACCGCCTTCATTTCCCTACCCTTGACGACAACCGATGCTATAGTCTCCCGGATATATGTGTCAGTTTCTTCTGCCTTGTACATGCTGATTCTGTTTTCGTTTCAGTGTTCTATATAATGTACATCTTCCTTCTTCAGTCGTCTTCCACGGCTCTCGTAGAGGCTGCTCCGGGTGCGAACGCATTTTCTACGACGTGGACCACCCGCCCTCTCTTACCGACACTCGCGACGAGAATATTTGCAAGATCACTAGAGCCATCGACTAGGGCGATACTATGTCTGGAGCGGGTGATCGGTCCGCAAGAACCACTGATGGAAGACTACACCAGCATAGACAGCAGCTTGCTCGATGGAGTGCAATATTTCTACATCATTCCACTCTGTGTTCAACACTCTCCGCATTTCTTGCAGTTCGCGGACATGTTGGATCCAGGTATCAGCACTTACATCAGGGAAACGGACGCAAATAGTCCAATCAATGTCACCATGGTCCGGAGTACCATTGACCGATTTTATAATTTCTCTCAAGTGTACTTGGATTCAATTGGAGGAAATGTAAGGCTATTATTTTTCATATTTGATGCGTTGCTTATTTTTTGCAAGAACCACTCCTATAGGATAAGGATGACAGATGAATGAATGGAAAGAAGCTTCAAGATCCCTGACAAAACTGTGGTAGAGTTGAAGGGTTTTTCTGGCGAAGATATCCCTCTTCCGTGTCCCCGATTAGCTGCACTACGCGCCGCCACATGCGAAATCACGAAGAATTGGTCTGCTGATACTTGACCCCGTACTTTTGAAATGATCGATATTGGCAGCATGATCCACTCAGCGTCGATATAGCTGAATGGAGCGTAGCATCCCCGCGTCCAGCCTCAATCATACAATCCAGCACCTTCTCGAGGAGACTAATCTTCTGCCTCTGAGTTCTGCCGCGCCGATCACGCCTTGGAGCCCCCATTTTGTGCCTCTTACTCTTCCTCCACAACCCCGGAATAAGACAGTCTTTTGAGTGCGAGCAGATTTCTTCCGGCCGGACTACCCGCCCCTCATGTCGACACTCATAACAAGCGTGTTTGCAAGAACACCTGAGCCATCACTTACGACGATGAGTGCGATACTAAGCGCGGATTTAGGGCGCACACAACAACCCTCGATGGAAGATTGTTGACCAGCGGACTGTGAGCTGAATTGCTCGATAGTTTACAATATTCTTCTTCGTTTTTTATGATCCCCGTGTTTCTTGCAGCTCACGGACATGCTGAATCCAGGTACCAGCGATTATACGAGGAAGATGGGCGGGAATAGTCCAGTCAATGGCATCGCGGCCATGATTCTCCTCTATAGAAAATTTAATTTATCTCGAGTGTACCCGGAGGTAATTGAAGGGAAGGTTAGGTTATTTATTATTCTCCTAGAAACAGTGAATTGATACGCCATATCTTCTCTTTTGCAAGGGAATCACGAAGCATCACTCTTCCGATGCTTGGATGAAGGCGCCCTCAGATTATGGCTAGCATTGAAGTGGCGTTGTGTTTTCTAGTTTAGGAGAAGATATAGTAATCGACCGAAGCAAGCGTCGTCATTGGAGAGGACGAGAACCAGAGGTAGTCAAACTGTGGGCAGGAGTAAGAACGAAACCTCTGATCCAGCCACTAAGCAGCCTCTCGTCTCCGCCATCGAAGCTCCGAGTGTTCTTCTCAATTAAATATTTCTCTCGTCTTTGATTTTCTGTCACTCTTTTACCCTATTCATTTACTGCACTGGATTAATTTGTGAACTCGAAATTCTCTCGAAATCTTTCTTTAATGTTAATGTCATATATCTAGTTCACGTTAACTTGTGCAACAGCGCCTTACCGACGTTCTACACCATCTGCCGAGTCTCCTTGGCACTTCACTCACGCCCTTGAACCTGAGAGCCTCCACAAGCAATGCATTATTTTTTATTAACCTCAATGTTAAGTCCTAGGCTTTGAAGTTGTCAGAGACGCTGAAACTCAAATCGAAGGGCCAGTGACTTTCATAGCACGTGACTCAGGTTTCGCCCACAGTACGTTCTCAGTGTGTCAAGCTGTTGACCACATTGTCTCCACTGAGGTGTAAGCACTGTCAAGAGTTGTTCGGCTCAGGACACAGGTACATACCGCCACATAATTACGTAATTAATGGGTAGATACAGCATGTTCATTGCTTCGGAATGGATTGAGCCTTTTGTTCCCTGTGCACCATCACCCAGTCAGCTCTTCTATCACCCGGTCAGCTCTTCTTCTCCCTGGTCTATTCTTGTCAGGTTATGGGCCCTGCCCTAGCATAATACTCAAGCTCCAACAACACCAATACCCTTGCTTTTCTCTTATCACTCTTTGATCTCTTATCTTTTGCTGCATCATGTCTACCTTTGAGCTTCTGTGCTCCTTTGATGAGAAGAACAAACTTGGAGAGACAAACTATGGAGACTGGGTTACTGAGATTAACATGACCTTCATCCATGATGAGGATATCATGGGACACATTCTAGGTACCAAGCCACCACCTCCTTCTCATGATGCAGGTTCTCTTGCCAGCTGGGTCAAAGCTGATAAGACAGCCATTTCCATTCTCTATAAAGCCGTTGAATCCAACACCATCTGCACCACTCATTTCAAGGATCCCACTGCACAGGTCAGGCAGACTGCTCATGATGCTTGGAAAAGCATCAAGGATGCCTTTGTATGTGACTCTCGTGCTATCCGCTTTGATCTAAAGTGCTGCCTCTATAACCCTGTCCATGATACCTCAAAACCTGTTAGTCACTATATACAGGACATCATTGATGCTGCTACTCGTCTTACATCTCTTGGCCATGCACCTGCCAATATTGATGTGGTTGACTCCATCCTCATGCACCTTGATTCTTCATGGTCTCATGTTTGCTCCCAACTCACTGCAGCTTCTGCAGAACCCACTCTCTCTTTGGTCACCAAGAGTCTGCAGAACTATGGAGATGAACTGGCTGTTCTTCACAGTGAGAGTTCTGTGAAGGAGGAAGCACTGTACAGTCAAAGGAAGAAGGATTCAGGTTCTGGAAGGGGGAAGAAGGATAACCACTCAGATGAGGATACAGTTCCTTTTGATTGGCTCAACTCCAAGGGAGGAGATGGTTGCCATTGTTGTGGATGCCCTGGTCACTGCTCTTCTCACTGCATTGCTGACATGCCTCAGTCAATCAAGGACAAGATCATTAGGCAGGTCAGAAAGTGAAGTGAGGAGTACAAATCATCATGACATAAATCATCCAAGCATTTCAGGTCTCATCATTGTTCTGATGATGATTCTGTTAATGACTCTGAAGATGCTGCTGGTTTTATTCACACTGCCTCTGATACCAACTCTGATTCTTCTGACTATGATTCTGATTATGCCAATTTCACTTGTGCTGGATCAAATCTAAGTAAGAAAAAATGGGAGGAATTGGTCACTCAGATCAATGCTTAGGTCAGTGGGGGAATTCTCAGAAGTTGCTGGTTCAGTGGGGGATTTTTTGGTTTGGACCATATGTTGCTTTTTTCTTTTTCTCTTTCATTCACCATGCTGTGTCTTTTTGCTGAGTGGGGGTGTCAAGAGTTGTTCGGCTCAGGACACAGGTACATACTGCCACATAATTATGTAATTAATGGGTAGATACAGCATGTTTGTTGCTTCAGAATGGATTGAGCCTTTTGTTCCCTGCACACCATCACCTGGTCAGCTCTTCTATCACCCAGTCAGCTCTTCTTCTCCCTGGTCTATTCTTGTCAAGCACTGTCAAAAACTCCTGTTAGGGAGTGCCACTCTCCTCCAAGAACTCAGAGGCCAATGAAAGCAAACAACAAAGGGGGATGGATTGTGGACTTGGGTCCACTCAGGCAAGGTACATAGACAAGGTAGATACAATCTATATACAGCCTATTAGAATATTCCCATACACTGCCACCTTCTGACCACAAGCATGAAGCTCGCACAATCCCAACTCTTGACAGTAAGCTGAATCGATTAATGTCTATTCCAATCTAAATGTTCATATATCTTCTCAGCAGATATCAATAATGCCATCCTGTTGGCTGTACCTTCGACCATTGCATCAATGACTTCAACCACAGGAAAGGAGTTTTTATTACATCTTGCTGGAAGGTGTAAGCTGCTCGCTGTCTATTCATCTGTATGAAGACCTCTAACTACCGTTTGCAGTGAACGTTTGGGATCAAACAGTTGTATCCGTGGCAGACGACCTTACACCGAAGCTTAAAAGTAGCTTATGGGTCACACGAGCTACTGCCGTCGAGCTGCTTGCAGCCTTGTACAATAAATACGGTACACTGCGCTTGCTTTTATCATGTTCGAAGATTCTGAATTCTCTGCATAGAAACGTCGATCCCGCAGTTCATCCAGTCAGCCATCCCTGAAGTCATCACATTAGCACTCGAAGACAAGGATGATGAAATCCGTGCCGCTGCACTTCGTTTCCTTGTGAACCTCTCTGAAAACAGTGCGTTCATTGTTATGTTTTTTCTTATTGGCGCTGTAAATTGCTTGCAGACACTTTCCGAGATAAGATCAAAACGGCTCTACCTCAATTTATGCCACTCCTTGAGGTAAACCGCTTCAAAGTACCAGCAGTCGAACTAGTATCGCTGTTGGCGGTCGATAGTATCGGTGAGTTGTTTCTTATCATAAACAGGATTTATTTTATCATGTATATCTTCCCCTAGTTCGAAAAGCTGTTGTATCACGTATTATTTCCCTGGTCGCATCAAAAGGAAGTATCTACTCCGATGGCCTGATGGAGCTTCTCTTCAGGCTTATTGTAGACAGTATGTGGCCATTTAGTCCATAGTTTTGGCTGCTCACCTACTTCTGCAGAGAGATTTAGTGATCAACCTCAGGCTTCAGATCATCTGATGTTATCCCTTACATCAGCTCTGGTAATGCAACCTCAACTGGCTAAATTTCGATTCCAAATTATAACTGCTCTGTGGTGCAATTCCTATAATTTGTCCTTCGGCACTGAAGGTGAAAAGCTTCCAGATGATCTTGTTAATTGATTTATTTTCACTATGTTTGGACGCTATGTTACTCTGAAGGAGGTGGAAAGATGGAGCTTGATGGAAACTTACCTGCCACCACCCAGTGAGGACGAAGACAATGGCCTCCATATGCGGATTGCATAGACTTAATAGTATGGATTAAGTTCCGAACATAGAATCTACAATGTACATACATGGGAAATCCATTCCTAAATCCCAATCCATCCGCCCTCTCCTGTTTTACTACTGCGTACTGATTCGCTGCAGCTTAGTGAGCCTCCACACACCTAGCCCCATGTTGTACACCCGGTTTGCGATGAGGAACAGTGCATTCTTGACGACGCCCACTGCTTGCGTCCCCGTCAACTCACTTACTTCGACTAAGGACTGGAGTATCTATGCTGAGGTTGTGAGCTGCGCGTGGATGGGGGAAGAAAGAGGAAAGGGCGGCGTACATCGTGCAATGCTTGCCATGCTTGCAGGATTCCAAGGTAGTAGGATTTGGGCCGTCAGTGTCTGTCCTTTGTAGGGGGCGCGGCGGAGACCAGCTTGTTCGTTTTCGTGGGGAAGCCGGGGTGCTTACTTGAGTAGAGGATCTTGTTTGTCGGGCTCAGCCCGAGTACCCGATGGATGGCTCGCTGCCCGTCCCCTGAGACGAACGGGAACATCGATGTAGAGCACAGCACGAAGTCAGTGGTCTTTGCAAGACGAAGGTGAGGTACCTAGCTTCGCGCTGGTAGGGGTAGGCGGATCGCATGCGCGGAGGCTGTGAGCTGCGCATGGACAGAGGACGGGGAGGCATACATCATAGGGAACCTGCTGCACTTGCAGGGACATGAATGAACCCCACCACACCAGTGGACAGCACTGTTGGCCCGAATCGTACTACCCTGGGACCGTCATGAAGCAGCAAGCCATTTACTTGACCATAAAAGTTTGGTCGTGGGGCTCAGTCCGAGCACTTTCTGGGTTATCGAACGCTGTTCACCCCCCGAGACGAACGTAATACATATGCAGGGTACGGCGTGGGGTTCGTGATCTCTACGGAGGGAATAGGGCACGCGCACCTCGTCGAAATCGAGGTAAACGTTCGGATAAACAGTGGTGAGGTGTAAAAAGGGATGGGCGGAGTGCAGGAGGATGAAGTGATTTTGGGAAAGGTTTTGAAGATGGCTGGACGCGGGAGGACGAGGCGAGGGAAGAACTCGAACACAGAGGAGGGGGACGATGTCGAATGAGCGGACTGGCGGCAACCTCGTAGGCGATTGCGCGGGTTCAAACAAAGCCATTCCAATCATGTAGTCTCCTGAAGACTCGCTCACTGTTTCTCACTGTGTCTCTGGTACTTTCATGGCTTCCATATTTCGCAACGGTCTCTTAGTCTCAGTTACGCCTGTGCGTTCCGCGAAAACGACGACTCTGTGGAGCAGCGTGAGCTCCAAACCGCGCCTTTGAAGAAGCACTGAAAAGACTACCAAGACGGCCTTAGGTTCAAATTCCTGAGAGCGTTTTATAACAATTACTCCTATGGAGGGCGAAATACCCCTCTCCCTCGGGCCTGGGGCATTGCCAGTGTTTTCCTGTGCTGGACGATATTCATAGTCTCGACGATATCACAGATACATGTGTCAAGGAATATGTTTCCCAGCAGAAGATGCGGTAACAGGAGGTAAGCACGGTCATTAGAGGAGACGAAAGCTAGAGGATGACAAACTGCTCAAACTTATGCTCGTCCGCGAAATCTCCGGAGTCTGAATCAGCCACGAGCAGCTTCTCGCCTCCGCATCGAAGCTCAAAGGAACCAAGAATGGCTTCAAGCAAGCAAAAAAGTCATCGCGGTACTAGTAATCTCTTATCTTCTTAATATTTCTTCCGTCTAACTCTTACCATACTGCTTATTCATTCATTACACCAACACTACTAGATTATAAATTAGACTCGAATTTTTGAATTTCTTTTTTCGTGCTGATCTGGTGCAGCATGTACTTACCCTCGCACCAGCCCCAGGTTATATGTCCGGTGTCCGGTTCGCGTTGAGCAACAGCGCCTTCCCAACATTCGCCACCGCTGAATCTCAGTTAGCTTCTGCGCTTCGATCTCGCCTGCACGGCCATCCGCGATGGCTGCACGTCTTGAAGTCGCGTGTCGAGCCACGCGGTTTGTAGTATTTCTATTTCGTACATGGCATACATTTTCACCCCTCAGTCTTCAAGTACACCTCCCATGGCAGCTGCTCTGAGCGCGAATAGATTTTGTTCCATCTGGACTACCCGCCCCCTGATGTCGACACTCGTGACAAGCGCGTTTGCAAGCTCACCGGAGCCGGCACTTACGATGGTTACAGAGATGCCAGGGATCGAAAGCAACAGCCCCCGATGGACGACCCTTGGCCAGCCTAGGAGTCCCTCCCTTGCCCGATAGCATCGAATATTTCCACTCTGTGTTCAACGGTCTCCGCATTCCTTGCAGCTTGCGGACATGCTGGATCCAGGTATCAGTGATCATATGAGGCAGATGGACAGAAATGGTCCAGTCAATATCATCACGGTTATGATTCCCTTCGAGAGGTATTTTATTTTATCTCGAGCGTACTTGGAAACAATTGAAGGGAAGGTAAGACTCCTATGGTTTTTCTCTCGGGAGTATGATGAATTGACGGGTTATATCTTTTCTTTTATAAGGAACATTCCTATAGGATAATTATGGTGAAGAAGTCGACCGAATAAGCCCTCAACATGGATAACCAAATTGTGGTGCCCGAGTTCAAAGATCTTTCATGCCAGGGAATACCTCTTCCTAGTCCCCGGTTAGTCGTGCTACGTGCCGCCATATTCAGAATCACGGAGTGTTGGTCTATTGGTGAGTGGACTGAGTCGTTCTCAGATTATACATGTTTGTACCAGTCACCCTGTACTGTCGCCAGAAAGAGACGCAAGTAGCTGTCGAGTGTTGCGGGGATATTTGCCTAGCAAGTAGAATCGTGAATCCGATTTTACCCAATTCTTTGTCCTTCCTGAGCTCAAAGAAGCCAGAAGAAGCGATGTTCAGATAGTAGTTCACCTAAAGAAATCGGAATCCAATCTATGGACATACTAGCTTTTTAGGTGTCTACGATAACACTAGATCATTTGTGGACTTCAGCTCCCAGTTTCTTATATGTTACGGAGGCGAACCGCTCCAATGGTTAGATAAAGCTTAAGCTGAGGATACAATACACGGATACTTATCTACTGGAGTATCTATTCCTGAATTCCTAAATTCCAAGTCGTCCCGCTCCCTCCTGTCCTACCACTGCATGTTTATCCGCACTCCTTCCTACCACTGCGTATTAATCCGATGCAGCTCCGCGCGCATCCCTGCGTCCAGCCCCAAATTATATACACGATTCGCGTTGTGAAATAGCGCTTTCTCGACGATGCTCACAGCTTGCGCCTCTGTTAGTTCATTGGTGTCAATGATGGATTTGAGTACCTGTGGTAAGGGGTGGTGAGTTGTGCATAGAAGGAGGGAGCGAAGAGAGAGGGAAAGGGAGGAGGAAGAAGAGGGAAGAGGGAGGGAAGAGGAAGAAGGGGAGGAAGAGGAAAGAGGGAGGAGGGAAGAGGAAGAGAAAGAGAAAAGAGGAAGGGCGGCATACGTCGTATAGTGCCTGCCGCGCTTGTAGGGTACCGAGGTAGTAGGATTCGGGCCACCAGTGACCGTCCGCTGATGGGGTGGGTCAGACTTGTTCGGCAACAGAGAAGGGGGATGCTTACTGGACCACAAGATCTTGTTCGTCGGGCTGAGCTCGAGCACCTGGCGGATTATCGAGCGCTGCCCGTCCCCCGAGACAAATGGGAACACCTATAGCGCAGGGTTAGTACTCTCTGCGGAGGGGGCGGGGCATGCGCACCTCGCCGAAGTCGAGGTAAACGTTCGGGTAGACGGCGGTGAGGTAGCCGGCTTCGCGTGTGTAGGGGTAGGCGGAGTGGAGGAGGACGAACGTGGTGTTAGGGAAGGCTTTGATGATGGGCTGGAGGCGGGAGGGCGAGGCGAGGAGGAGGCTTATGTCGTTATCGCCGAGGCCGGTGTGGAATTGTACTGCCGATGCGCTTCAATCGTGAGCATGGGCAAAGGCAAAGGAGGGAGGGGCATACCAGGCAACCCGTGCTTCCCCGCGATGGCGAGTGCGAGCCGCACGACGTGGTCGTTCAGTGCCTTGTGTGCGAGGCGGATCTTGCGCGTCTGCTGGAAGAGCTTGAACACCTCGAGGAGGGAGAACTTGAGGCTAGCGGAGGGCGT
>JASFDH010000325.1:0-27074 GCA_036937195.1 Nidularia pulvinata
CCACTGTCCGGATCTGGCGGGCATGAAATAATCTTCCCTACATCCAGGGATGCGAACAGCTGTATATTTGATTATTACTAATTTTTTGTTTTACAAGAGGCAAACTAGACGTACAGCTGGAATGCACGTCTGTGCTCTGTGAAGCCCGACTGGAGACAGTCCAGGGAGGCCCAGGGAAGGCGTTTCCGCGTCCGAAATTATGTATATTGTGTTGTTAATTGCTGAAGCAAAAGAAGAGGCAAGTAGAATTGCAGTGATGAAGGAGCCTGCATTTATGCGCCTCATTTTTGCTGTGTAGGAGGAATGAATGCAATGAATCTGGAATATTGGAAGAAAAGACGATCTGAGGTCATTCTTATATACGATACATTCGCATCCGAGAGAAATAACCTATGCAAAAAAAGATCGGTCTTTAGATAGTACGAGTTGACCGGAAGGACCTTTTTTTAGACGGCCATCCCGTCTGGAGGAGATTCCAGGCGCAAGCATTGCGCTATAAACTGCTGAGTAAACATATTCTCGCTGAGAAAGCTGACCTCAGTGCATATGAAACCGAAGTCATTCGACAGCGGCTCTTCTAACGGCGGGGATAGCGCGGTCGTTAATACTCAAGTTGCACATTCAAGTATGGTTCACATACCTTTATGAGGGTGTGGGTATGAAGGATCTTTTAATCTTCTTGTTCCATGAGGCGTAAAACGAGAGAGCCGCGCCGGCGGGGATTAGCTTGTCAAAAATCATCTTCCTGAGAGGTTCGAAGTCATCCACATGAAATTTAAGTGACTCGTTGGATTAGTGAGGAGATAATAGCACTAAATGAGCAGGTTGGGATACATACTTAACGTAAATCCAAAAGATAGGGGGTTCAGAAGGTGATTTTGGCAATATCACGGTGATAGCAGTTGGACCTGAGGATGGGCAACGAGTCCGAGGTGAAGCGAAGTACCAAGTTGTACTCAACCAGACATGGAAACCTGGTTTCATATTCAAAGCGGGCTCAATTGTACGCATGATGCCAGAACTCTGATTACTGCTGACCGTTGAGACGTTTACCTTGCGAATATTTGGACGTTGAACTTACTTCCTCACTCCAGATTCAGCCGCAGATACTTAAATTTGGTTGTGTTGTTCTTAGACCTTAGCTCTACATAGAGGACATACAGATGTGCACCGCCACAAGCAAAGTTGCTGCTAATTTCTTCGTTTAAATTCGTTCAAGGTTCGATAAAAATTGTCATAGCCATTGTATAACTTAAGACGAGATAAAAGTACAAAAGTAATCTTGGTAATATTGGACGACACAACGCAATTTAATTTCACTGTTTAAAATCGAAAATTCCAGTTCCAGGGGCTCGACCATCGATTCCAGCACAATTCTGAGAAGTCTTTCCGACAAAGGCATCATTTCTGATTGTTATGATCACATCATGGCTAAGCATATTGCAGTTAGCATAATGTATGGAATGTTTTAGCCGGTAAACACATACTGAAATCCGTCGTCGTTATCATCATCAGGAATATCAATGTCGAGATTGTCCAAGAACGTATCCTGATCCCCTGAATCCTATTCTAGATTTCAATGCACGGCTCACCCTCCTCAGATTAATTACAGACGCTTACCCAAACAGCGACTATGGCTTTGGTACTTTTCTTCGCGAAAGCGGCAATAAGATCGCTAACACAGTCGTCTTGTGCATTATCGCCAGTGTCGCTGAAAATAAATACTCATGAATTTTGGACTAGATTGATCATGAGAATGTACTGACCAAGAAGTGTCAACAGTAAGATTAAGAGAGCTCGCCAGAGGAGAGACTGTCGAAATCGCGGCTTGACATGCACCAGTTTCCTTGTCAGGAGTGCAGGTGAGCACAAGCCCAATTCCTGAGCTTCCGAAAACGGCTGGTATACATTCTTGAGCTCTTTGCAGCCCAATCGGTGTCAAGCCATCCACCCCTAAGGAAGGGGTTTCTGCTTCAGAGATAATAAAGAGGCTATTGCGGATAGCACAAACATGAAGTGAGAAAGCGAGGGTGACAACTACAGAAAGGCCGGAAAACACCATCATTGCCTTGAGAGCTTTCTTCGAAAAGTCTAGTATTTATCATCTTCGATCCCAACTTCTTTCTGTTAGTGCTCTGTTCTAGAAACGGGTCCGTCAAAACGGAATAGTACGGCGACCGAGTCGGAGGAATTGGATCCGAGGACGAAATTGCGGTCAAATACTTCCTAGTTTGAAATCGCATGAGCCTGAGAGGAATATCGTTCATTTCATGTCAGCATAAAAGCGAGAATCTGACACTGTACCTCGTGAACAATGAACATTGGCGGGTCAGACTTCGATGAGAAATAGAAGTGTTCGACGATGGGGACTTCGAGCTGTTGACGTCAATCAAACTACCACACAACGGCGGAACAGATCAGCGCTACCGGACCACGTCGGAAGGGCAGGAATGTACCTTTAACGTCCTGCGATGTGAGGGGAGATAGTGCGGATGACTTAATATATATTTAAATTTGCATTGGCCCTCCTTTTTCTGAAATTTTACGGACATACGTAGCGAGCTTTGCGTAATCAATCTATAGCGATGGCCGATAACGCGTTCACTAGTGTCCAATTATATCTTGTAATTGAATGGAGGGAATAGCAGCGTTATAAGCTCTACGTATAAGCCTAGTCCTTGTCGATTGCTCATAAGCATACGCAAATCCAATGAGATCAAAATCAGAAAACGCAGTGCCAAAAAACGAGAGTCCGAAAGGAATGCCTGGGGCAGGGTAAAAAGTTTTTGGCCCTATTCGTGCAACATTAACGTTGTCTGGATAGAATCCGAGAGGAACTGTTTAATAATCACTTGGATCAGAAATGAGCTATATTATCCGACTTTAGCACCCACCCGTTACAACTGGATAGCCCGCGATCGCTAAATATACTTGATGAGCCATAGCTAATTCCTATAAAGTGAGGAGGGAACTACCTGATGCAGACATAACAAGCCCTACTACAGGAAGGACGAATGCATCCAATTTGTGCTCCGTCAAGACAGCATCTATACCTCTTGTTGCACCAAGCTCTTCATCAAAGGCAAGAGAAGTGAAAAATGTCGCGTTATATCCGTTCGTAGCATCCGCTGCGACAAGTCTAACAAAAATAGATGTGAGTATCTAATCTCTACGCACGTCAATCTACGCCATACCCAGATTGATCTTGAAATCCCTCTGGCTCCTCAAGGATGGGGTGATTGTTGTTGAACTTGATAAGATCGGAAAGGCTTCTCACTCCAGACGGATTTGCTAGCAGAGATTTGAAATATTGGTTTAATTGAACCTGCTTGCTAGATTAGCATTGAAGTTAAGCTGACTTTATGAGATCTTCGGCACCTTTATGTCGGTCTGAACAACGATGGTTTCGTTGTTGGATGCCTTGAGCTCATCCGCAGATGGGAGATCAGCTGGATCAACGACAGTGGCACCCAGGCTCCTGATGACGGACAATGAATGTTCAAAGGCAGCTTTGAAGGTTGTGTCGTTTCCGGAAAAATCTGTATTCCAAAAAGGTTGACGAGGAACGCCAATGTGTTTCCCAACGAGCGCATCCTTCTTCAAGGCTTTCGTGAAATCGGGAACTTCAGGCGGTTGAACTGATGTGTAATTGTCGTTGGGGTCTTTTCCAGCAATCACAGACAGAACTACAGCTGCATCTGCGACTGATCTCGCCATGGGTCCCACCGAATCCTGGTGGGTAGAAGCAGGTATCACTGACTGCCAATCAGTAAACCGTACTACACATTAAAAGCTAGAATGAATGTAATACCTCCAGCGCGTGATGTTAACCCGCGCGTTGGTTTAATGCCAACAATATTATTCCACGCGGCGGGACATGTGATGCTTCCATCTGTTTCTGTGCCCAAAGCTACCGCTGCCAAACCGATGGATGTAGCAACACCTGAACCAGCGGATGATCCACAAGGATCACCGTTCGGAAAGTAGGCATTGGTAGTTTGACCACCTCGTCCAGACCATCCGGAGGCTACATTTCCCCTATAATGAGCAAATTCAGAGAGGTTTGTTTTACCTGGAAACTGGTCGGAGAACCATAAAGTCGTGATGAAACTGAACATACCAAGGATGATTGCGCCAGCCTTACGCAAGCGTTTTACAACACCAGCGTCATCAGGAACTATAGAGCCAAGCAGACTAAAAGACCCCGCAGTGGTATTCATGCCTGCAGATTGTGAGGAAGACGTTTAAAATTAAGTTTGAGAATTTTCACCTTCGCGGGCGACTGTACCAATATTATCCTAGAGCCTTGATGCGTTAAAAACACCTTTATTTCATCCAGTAATGAGTCCGCACCTTGAGTAAGACAGGAATACCATGTAAAGGGCCCCTTTTACCATCATACTTCCTTTCTCTGTCCAACAACGCTGCTTGCTGCAACGCTGAAGGATTCAATTCAAGCACAGCACGAAGAGCTGGTCCCTTTAAATTGACTTCGTCAATACGCCCGAAATATGCCTCGAGTGTGTATGTAAGCACAGAAGATGATCAGACAACGAAGCACTTACCTTCACTAGATCTACGCTAGTAAAGCGACCTTCATCCAGCCCGTCTTGTAGCTCAAGTAAAGAGGCTTCATAGAGGTCAGGAAGAGGCCTAGGTGAAAAAATGACTCGAGCAGCGGTAGCATGAAGAAAAGTAATGCCTAGCGCAACCAAATACATAGAGAGGAGCATAAATCGTCTTCGGTTCTGATGAGGAATCAAATGCATTGATTATCGTGCCATTTATTCAATAAGAAGTGAGTACAATGACGAAAAATAGAACCTATAAATAATTTCTTCCGTACTGGTCGCTCTTTGGGCCAACTAGTCCAGCGCTCCCGTGGACGGTGGCGTGGGCTTAACATGATGCGCCTTCTCATTCTTGCGCTAGAAAGTACTCCTGGAGGGGCACAGTTTTGTGGCTCCCTTCTATGTGACCGTTTTGCAAAGCACGGAAGACGCATCGTCTAGTTCTTGAGGGAATCAGGGCCCCATGCGGCACTAAGTGGAAGTCATAAAAATAAGGAGCATAAACACGCAGAAACGAAATACCGGACGCAACCGGAGAAAAAAAGGTTTTCAATGCAAAATTCCGCCGTATAGGCTATTTTGATGCAACCTATTATTGGGTTTCCCGTAGCCCACGGCGAATTATAGCATGTAGTGTGCGGGGCAGATGACGAGAGCAGTGGCTGAATACAGAAGTTGTCCATGTAGCCATGGAGAAACTATCATTGCAACCTAGAGAAGAGCGCCGGCTAAAATACTTATTCAGTCCAGCCCAGTCTCACACCATGGTCACGTGTAAAGCATGCATAGAACGAGAACTGCGTGCAAAACCAATGTTACTTCTTCATTGGTCGACTTCCAGGCCACACAGAATACAATGAAAAGAATCCAAACCAAAAGCACAATAAACCAATCACTTCCCAACAATATCTTTGAGCTGCGTCGTCGGGATCGCAGCTGCAAACGCCTTCCGCGCCAAGCGCGTCTGCGTCTTCTGCTCATACGCGAAGCCGAACCCGATAAGGTCAAAATCAGAGAACGCGGTGCCGAGGAAGGACAGTCCGAACGGGACACCAGGAGCTGGGTAGACGGTCAGGGGACCAGCGCTGCCGATGGTGACGTTGTCAGGGTAGAATCCAAGGGGCACTATTCATCAATGTTCAACCGGGAATCCCATGCCGAATTACACATAGGAACCTCACCTGTGATGATGGGATACCCCGCGATCGCTGGAAGTATAACATATTTATGAGGCTCTTTGATATGTGTATGAAAGGGAACAACGAACCTGCAGGTGTCGTCGTAAACCCTAAAGAAGGAAGCACCAGGGCGTCGAGCTTGAACATCTTAAGAGCAGCATCGATTCCTCGCGTCCTGCCTAGGTCATGGTCGAACGCGAGCGACTCGAAGAAGGTGGCATTTCGTCCTGTCGTGGCTTCAGACTCAATTAACCTATATCAGAGCTTCAGTAGCAGCTCTACGATGACGACGAACAATAGACTCGCTCAGACTGGTCCTTAAACCCAGTAGGTTCCTCCAGCGTTGGGTTATCATCGTTAAACTTAATGAGATCCGCTAAACTTCGGACACCAGTAGGGTTCTTGATCAGCCCTGCGTAGTATGCGTTAAGCTCGACCTAACGCAACACACCAACATCAGTCCTGAAGTTCTTACATTTGCAGATCTATAAATTTACCTTAAAGTCCACGTCCAGCACCACCGTCTCGTTATTAGACTCTGCAATCTCATCGGCACTCGGGAGATCCGCGGGATCCACTACCGTTGCGCCCAACCCCCTGATCACATTCAATGCTTGCTCAAAAGCTACGCCAACCGAAGGATCATTCCCCGTGATACTGTCGTTCAAGAATACCTTCCGTGGAACGCCAATGCGCTTGCCCTTAAAGGCATTCTTGTTGAGAGCCTTTGTGAAATCGGGAACAACGGGTGGCTGAGCAAGGGTAAAGTTGTCATTGGGGTCCTTGCCAGCGATGATCGATAGGACGATAGCCGCATCGGTCATGGAGCGTGTCATAGGTCCCACAGTGTCCTGGTGTGAGGAAATGGGTATGACTAGTAGATGTATGAGCTATAGCTGCAGAATGTGTAACAGTGGTTGTGTATCTACCTCCAGCACGAGACGTCAGGCCGACAGTAGGTTTGATACCAGCAAGGTTATTGTTGGATGACGGGCAGGTGATACTTCCGTCAGTTTCTGAGCCCAAAGTTACTGCTGCGAGACCAATCGAGGCTGCAACGCCTGAACCTGATGATGAACCACAAGGGTCGGCATTCGGGAAGTACGCATTTGTGCATTGACCGCCACGTCCTGACCAACCAGAGGCAATGTTTCCTCTGAAGTGGGCGAACTCGGAGAGATTGGCCTTTCCTATGTCGTTTGACATCAGAGGGAGTGAATAGACAGTATAGAGACATAGAAACATACCTAGAATGATGGCACCAGCCTTTCTTAATCGTGTTACTAGCCCAGCATCTCTTGGAACAATGGAACCGAGGAGACTAAACGACCCAGCGGTAGTGTTCATGCCTACAACACAAATCAGTCATCCTGAATTGACCATATGATATTTCCGTGACCTTCTGAAGCAACAGTGGCAATATTGTCCTAGAAAGTCGAGATTAAAGTGTTCTCAGAGGAAGATAAGAAACTAACACACCTTCAAAAGAATCGGGATCCCATGCATGAGACTCCTTTTCCCTTTCAGCCTGCGCTCCTTGTCCAAGGCAGCGGCTTGTGCTAGTGCAGACGGATTGGTTTCCAATATTGCTCGCAGTGCAGGACCCTTCAGGTTGACCTCGTCGATCCGAGCAAAGTAGGCCTGCACATACAACAGTTAATTTGACTCTTCGTTTACCTTTGCTTATCATGGAAGCAGACTCACATTTATGAGGTCAACGCTCGTGAAGTGTCCGTTATCAAGACCATCTTGCAGCTCTAGAATAGAAGCCTCGTAAAGATCGGGAAAGACTATCGGGGCTTTAACCGCAGGAGCTGGCGTATTTTCAACAAGCATAACCCCCCGGGCGAGTTGATAAGCAGCAAGAAGTGTCACCAGGACCGAGAGCCATCGTTTCGAGGTAGACATGACGTTCGTCCACGTCGTCGCCGGCACTTCTGCGTCTTTGAAGGAAGGTTCAGAGGAACTCAACCTCTATAGAAGGGGTGAGTGTGAGCGAAAAATCTTCCAACTCCTAAGCAATATACGCAGCGAACTTAATTACCCTATTTTTGTCCGCAGCATGCTGCAGATGGCCTTCGACACCTTCGATAGCAGCGTCGCATTGCATATGATGTGTGTAGAGGAGGTGGAGCGAGATAAGGTGGAGGCTAACTATCGAGAATAGGGTCTAGCGCCCACGCATAGCGAGGAAGAGCACATGCCCATGAGAACTGGCCGACCAACATCCGACATGGTGGGTAAGAGGAAAGCCGGGGTTCCGCTTCAGGTGTATATATTGCGCGTGCACGTGACTATGTGTCCAGTCGCGTTTCAAGTCGAAGGACGCGTCGCATTCGCATGCTTTTGTAAGTTTTCCATCATTTTATTGCTAACAGACGCGTTATTTACCTCGAAATCTCCTGCAACAAAATTTTCAACCTTAATTTTTCTGGTTCAATTATGATATACTGCTGGGCATATTAATATCCCCAATGCTGGCGAGGAGCTAAGGAAGCAGCGTGCTTCCTCAGTTGTCTCTCACGGTTAGCCCTGCTAGTACCATGGGGAGGGTCAGCAGATTATAGAACAAGCTGAGAATGGCGTGATAGATACGATAGAAGACAATTATTTTCCTCATCTGCATACATACTTTTCCGAATTGCCGTAGCTACCACCAAGAGGCCATCTTGATAGCCATAGTCAAAAGGCCTATTGATGCGTCGAGAAGTTGAAGCTTTGAAGTCATAATCAAGGAACTGATGCACTAATTTATCCTGATACTGCATCCTTAGGCTTATTAGCTTCCCTGGGGCTAATCTTCTGCTGGATGTCAATCTGTTGAGTTGGAATCTGGAAAGTGGCCTTCTCGTTCGCCAATTTCCAAACGTTGAATGGCAAATATAATCGAAATGGTATGTAACACATGAAAATATATACATGAATAGGAAGTTATTGCCGTTACAATGTGATAGTGGAAGGGATATAGCGAAGCAGTGTGTGTAATGTCATTTCCCTAGTGAGTCAAGTAGGGGTGATTCTCGAGTAGATTCAAGCTCGTGTTCAAAACTAAGATAGTTCATCAGCTCACAGAACCCAGACCCAGTAAGGACAATCACTTTACAACCTGAGAGGACCCCTCTTCATCATATTCTCAACCTCATAGCGCCGCATCATCCTCCTGGTATCTCGATGAAACGCCATCCTCTTCTTTGCCTGCACAGCCAGCGTAGTGGCCGCAGCTGATGGGGTCAACAAATCAGCAGACACGGAGACGGGGGTGGGGTCCGGCACATTAAACGTGGTAGTAAAGAAAAGATCATTCGTATTAACCGTGGCGCCATCAGGTTCAACAGTGGATGCCTCACTGGCGTCGGCGGTGATCATATCGGTGGTAGTGCTATTAGTATCGAGGTCGGAAGGTATTGTGTCACTTCCATTGGTGCTGGTAGTGTCTCCATCGGCGCTGGTAGTATCTCCCTCCGTGGTGCCAGGGTTGACGAAAGAGCCGGGAACAAGTCCTGCAATGGAAGTGGTATTGGTATCGGATCCGTCGATAGACGGACATGATTGGGAAAGCTGGGAGACGAAGTTATTGTTCCGGATGACAAAGATGACATCAGCACTAGCGAAGTGATTAAGTAAGATTCAGGTGGATCTGGATGTACAAAAGCACGCACGAATCATCTGGGAAGTCAGGACCATCGTTATCCAAGTCAAAAGTGTCAAAGAGATCGTCGATGAAGTCATGGTCCTGGAAATCAGAAGATTTGAGTCAACAGTTAATCGAAAAAAAGGTGCTAGACTCCCTTACCCATGCTATGAGGATGGACTTCGTACTATTTGCTGCGAAGTCGCGCATTATGTTGCGCACGCAGGCCTCGTTATTAAGTTGTGCATGGCTAATCCCAAAGTAAATTGGTTTACTTTACCTAGCATACAGAACGGACGTTTCTGGCACGTACCATTTCGTGTCGACTTTGAGCTTCAACGCCGTCGCCAGAGGCGTGACGGTGGAAACAGCAGAATGGCAAGCAGAACCGTTCGCGGCGGCGGAGCAGGAAACGATGAGGCCAATATCGGTTTGGCTCTTCTTTCCAAAGACCTAAATTTAATGTGCATAGCAGTATGTAAGGTCTCGAAACAATGAGAAATCGGCACACTGTATGAAAACTTACATTGGGGATGCACGTAGCAGCCCTGCTATGGCCGACGGGGGTCAGGCCCTGTAGACCAAGAGAGGGAGTTTCAGCGTCCCGGATTATATATATCGTATTCGGGAACGCTGCAACAGAGAAGACCAGCCAGAAAGAGGCGAGCACGAGCGCAGCGAGTGTAGGTAACATTTCGAACAAAAAGAGTGTACTGGGTAATGAATGTGGGTGCTTCAGGAAGCGAGAGGAGGAAAGAAAGCCGCACGACAATGCAGTACAGAAGATGAAAGGTTTTGTAGCATTTTATATCGGCACTGGAGTGTGTATATGTGCGGGCTTCTGTCGTAACTCCTTATCTTGGCCAAGCAACTTTTCCTACGGAGAATGGACATTGAGCGGCGGGCGCCTTTAGGACTTGGTGACGAGAGCGCTTGGATTTGTATTGGATGTCAGATCTGAAGAAGCGAAGAAGATAAAAGCTGAAGTGCTGAAGTCGAGAGAGGAGGAAGCGGATGAGAGGGTGGAGGTAAGTGCAAGGTCTATCCCCGCTCGAGAGCCGTTGATGCCGCGTGCGGACATAGGACGGGTAATTCCGGTTCGGGGTTGGCATCACAAGATGCATCAGGGCATGGCAGGGATGCGCTTGCATGCTCCCGAGCGGGTACTGTATTGCTTTCTTCCATCTCTCCCTGTGTTGTTGTGCTCGAGAACGATGATACTCCTTCTCCACCAGTCTTCCTGAGTGTTACAGAGGAATCCTTTGACATTTCTGTCAAATGATGTAGTGATAACGAGCCTATTCGATTGATCTGAAGGTGGGTTTCTGTCAAACGTCGGGATTCAGAGCGCACATTTGGTACGAGTTGATCAATATTTTTGAGCGCTTGGCGGTCCTGGTCGTTATTGTACCAATCGCACAGTGCAGAAAGCCATCTTGATGCAGTTTCATGGACATCAGCGCCCTTAATAAGTACGATGGCTGCAAGTACTTAGAGCTCGAGTAACGAATTCCAAGGAGTTGTGCATGTTCATTTTCTTATCATCCTCAAAGCAGCAAGCAGCATTCATTTACCTGCTCTGTCTTCTTGACTATGTCTATCACGCAGACTCTCACCATCGACGCGTTTATCCTTGATACTGGACCTGCTGAAATGCGTATGAAATCAACTATAAACCGATATCGGCTATACAACGCCCCTCGTAGCCCCAACGATGCTGGCTATATTTTACTCTTCGCACATGGAGTAGGTTTTCGTAAGTACCATTGTCGTAAATATTTCCTCGCTCCTATTCAAGCATTATTTAGACAAGGAACTATGGGAGCCAACGATTGAACAACTTTTCGCACTCGACTCGGTAAACAGAAAAACTAACAAAGCCACCAAGATCTTAGAATGTTGGGCGATGGATTGTCAAAATCATGGAGCCGCAGCTGTATTGAACGATGAAGTATTTCTACGCCAGTCGAGGGTATTCGGTGCGGGCTCTTCGTCCAATGTCGCTCTCTCATACATACTCATGGATATAATTAATCTTGCAGATGTTACTTACTACGCTGATGCTTGGGCAACCCTCTGCAAATCGGGTCTTCTTGGTGTCATTGATAATGAATTCCAGAAGGTCATAATCGCTGGTCATTCCGGTGGAGCGATCGCGTCGTAAGTAATAGCCCGTATCTCAGTCCTGAGGAAGGCGGTTAACCCTTCACTCACAGAATATTAGCGACATCACGGTTCGGACCGCCTAGTTTAATTCCATTCAACATGTTAATCCTCGTGGATCCACCCATTTTCTCACCTGAGCTGAAGAACAACATGACGCCAATGTATCGTATCATCGAAAAAACAACGCCACAACGGAGAGCTATTTGGAGTAGCAAAGAAGACGCTCTTGCCTTCTTCCAAAAGCGCCCCCCATGGAATGCATGGGATGGTAGGGTCTTAAAATTATACATCGTTCGTCATTTCATCTCATATTTTTCACTTGATATCTCAATCTCTCAGCTCCATTATGCTAGGACCATGGTCTGCGTCAACTCCCAACTCCCTTCCATCCGGATAAAAAAGGCGTCGTCCTTATATGCAGTCCCATAGACGAAGCAGGGCCGTTTTCGCAGATCAACTATACACTCGAGGCCGTCGAACAACTGAATAAGATCTGCAATATCCTCCCAGTACACATGGTACTTGGTTCCCGTAGCGACATGTTGTAAGTTCATTCAAAATATTGAAGTATTCATGTGTCCTGGCTTAATTTAAACGTTGTAGTTCACGAGAGCTTCAAGACTCTATTCATGATCCCGCTGTTGGAAGATCTATTGCTTCCATTTCGCGGGTCGAAGGAGCTGGTCATTTAGTATGCATATTTTCCGAGAATTGAAAAATGCGATTCTAATCCTGCATTCAGATAGTGCAGGAAAATCCAGAGGGCTTAGCGGACGCCATGCATATTATTCTCAACACAAAAATAGCAAAATTGTAGTATGGTTTCCCATCGTTTCATTAATTGCTACTACCCTAAGGTTTTTTAATGTGGTCTTGTGCCTTAGTTCGATTTCAGGTGTATCCTAAAGTTGCCCAAGTCGCTGGTGAAATCTTACGTCTGGCGAACATGCCCGCCCATCCGATTGCGGTCGTACGCAGGTCGTACGCATCATTTCACCCTGCCTATTATCTAGCTTCTTCCGTAAGTCCCTGGCGCCCAGTGATTTTAATCTGCTCACTCCAGTGCGGACACCTCGAAGACTTGGTTTGTGGGCGAGCTCTGAAGATTTGATCACTCAATAGATCCATCTTTGACTAGGCACCGTGTACAGTGCATAGAAATTAGGGTGAACAACGAACGGAGTATTATAGTAGTCAACGGGCAAAAATAACCGGTACACCATACAGGCAGAAATATGATAAGGTATACTATTTACTCAAGGCCGCTCAATTTCAGGGGCATTTTATTGCGAATAAATAAAATACTGCCCATAATTTTTAGGATGAAATTCCTCATCATTCGGGCAGGTGCGCTCTTGAACCCAGTTGCCCAGGATATAAGACTCGTCATAGATATGACGCTTATAGCCATCTTCCGGCGTTGAGAAGAGAAATCAGAGAGAGATTTCTTCGTGAAGGCTTGTAGAGTATCGAGGGAGGTGTTAACAGAGGATTTTTCAAAATTCATGATGGAGGATAAAACGCGGCCAAGCTGTAGGGCATCTCTTATGCCTAAGTTAATTCCCTGCCCCCCTGTGAAGTTTCGGTCGAAGATGAAGCGAATTTCACTGAAAAGGAAACATACCAGCAGGACTGTGAATATGAACAGCATCTCCTATCAGCATAACTTGACCACCTCCGAATGGACGGCAGAGTACATCCGCAACTGCTGAACGTGCACGGTATTGTGAAGAATAAATAATCTTTTCAACGGCGGGTGCAGAGTCTTGTGGAAGCCCGAGCCCCGAATTGAGTACCTTTTGAACGTACTCTAAGGAATCGTCTTGTCCTTCCTTCTCAGGTGGGTAGATCAGGCGATAAATAGGTCTTTCAGTAACATCTTCTCTTGCCGCCGGAAGTTGCACAACGAGAAGAAATCCCATCTGCCCAAGGAAGACGTTAATGGAGTTTCCGGCCGTAGATCCTGGCAATGGGGCAGAGAAATGGACGTCCGCGATAACGAGAAGGTCACCAGCCGAACCCGTGAGCATAAGATTATTCCTTGCCGAAAGCTCGGATTGGATATCTTGATTGGTTGAAGGATCGCGAAATCGGATGTTGGCTAGTCTTCTGACCTAAAATATAAACATTAATGAACCGAATATTTGATCGGAACGGGCATATAACACGGACCGTAGATCGTAAACCATCTGCGCCCACGACGTACTTGGTCATCACAGCTTCCCCAGTTTCAAACAGGACTTTTATTCCATAATCCGTTCCCTCAAATCCAGCGACTCGGAATGGCCTCAGCACATTAACTCCCAAGGCATTGAGATTTCGCTCAAGAATGTCTTCGGTGTCCGACTGAGAAATGAGCAGTGCGTATGGGAATTGTGTGCGTGTGCTAAGGCTCTCAAAATTTCCCTTGAAGAGAACTTTGTTCAGTGCACTCTGAATTGCTACACAATGTGCATGACGTCCGCGCTCAACTAGCGATCCAGCGCAGTTGATAGCATTCAATTCCTGTTTCCAGAAACAGGATTAGCTATATTATCAGGCTAGAAAATTGGATGCGTACGTACCTCGATAGTGCGTGCGTGAACAACGATAGCACGTGAAAGGTTTGGACTCCCTTCAGCCCGCGCGTCAAGGATCGTGATGTTTTTAATCCCATTTGTGAGCAGGGAGTTGGCGCAAGCTAGACCAGCAGGACCAGCTCCAACAATGAGGACGTCTGTGGATGCTGGTAGCTTATCTACATTCAGTGAGGACATTTCTGCCGTAGATTATCAGAGAGCTATGCCGACACCGATCTCAAGTAATTGGCATCACCTATGAATGAGGGGCGTTTTGAGATGCATTGCAGCTCATGAGAACATAGCCTCTTAAATACCGAAGAGTTTGTTATAGGGTCCTTTCGACTTCGTGGAGTCCTTCACATAGAGATACGAATTTGGACGGTAAGCGGTTATTGAACGGATGAGACAGATGGAGGACACAACAATGACACAACATGATTTGATCATTGGAGTTTGCTAAAACCATCCCAATCAAGTATTCATAAATAGGAGCAATTAATTAGAAATTGAATTTATCGCTTTTCAAGCCGCTTTCGCTCAAGCACCATTCACGCACCCCAATGAGAGAACCAGAATACAAAAAACTTCTAAATTTATTTCGAACAATCGAAATCAAAAATTTAATTGTTTAGCCAAAAAATAATTGTCAGATCCTAGCAGGGTTCCCATACCTTTTATTTTAAACGTTGCTTGCTACCGATAGTTAAAATGTTGGATTCGACTTGGGAAATAAATTTAAGTCGATGTGTCAGGGGGATATTTATGCTACTGTGTACATCGTCTCATAAGTAATTGGTAAATTCATTTGGAAGTTATATAGATAGTTATAATCCACGATCCATTGTAAGCCGCATCGACATTTCTATAAAACACATTTCTTCACTAATATATCACTATCTGACAATGACGCCGAAACTCCAGTGTAGGGTACTTTCTAAACATTTGTATCATGTTAACAGGACCTTCAAGCGTGGATAATAAATTGCCGACCGCTCATGAATCTAAGCCCCACGGATCTCTGACGCTGGATTCTCCATATTGGACAGATCCGTAATGAGGCTCTGACTGTGCGCTGTGCACCATTGGTGGAGCCTGCTGCACGCCTTGTAGATTTCGGAATGGATTATTCGACTTCAATGGTGTTGTATACACTCCATCTACCTGATTTACAGGAGCTGGCAGTGGATCGGTATTGAAATGCTGGAGATGCAGACGAGATCTCTGCTGGGGCGGCCACTGCCCTTGCGGTAGATGATATCCTTGGGGCAGTTGTTGACGTGATATAGGATACGGCTGGTGCGTTCGCGACTGATTATGTTGATCAAGAGAAAAGTTTGAGGGCCTGCCCTGCCAACTTTCGTCCTCCAGATAATAATCATCTTCATCTTGCATGACTTCTTCTATCTCATCAGTGAACATATATTGTCCACCATTGGGCGAAGTTGCGCTTCCATCGGTCGGTAAGCGCTGATTTGAAGGACCTCTCGGTTGCGACATGGATGGTACTGGTGTACGCTGTTGGCGGTATGGTCGCTGCCCTTAATTAGAACAGACGTTAAATGCGTTCTTCCAGAGAGTGTAAGAACGGCATATATACTTCGATTATTAGAGGGATATCCGTTATGGTAGCCATAATTCATGCCATCCCTCATGCCATCCCTCATGCTATAATTCATGCCGTCGTTCACGCCATAGCTATGTGTGCCGTAGTTATAATTGCTCGTGTTTCCTGCGGGATGAGGGGTTCGGATTCAACATATATATGCAACTATCAGGAATAGACCTCACGTCCGCTATTATCCGTAATAGAGGAGTTGTTGTGCGAATTAGTGACATTATTCGTCGTTACATTGCCAGAGTTGTTGTTAGTATTGATGGTCATATCTCCAGCGACATCATTGAATGTCCCGCCTCTGATGTCGATACCACTAGCACCCTGAAACATTGGCATCGTGAACTTCTTTAAACTGGTCAAGTATTACGGTAGGATCGAGGGGAGATGTGGTGTGAGTGCGGTAACAGCCTCCTCGTTGACAAGTATATGTACTTCGCGGCACTAGCAAACATAGACATACAGATAATCATTAGGCGTCAAAAATCTAGTCGCCGATTGGAGGATCCATGGCCCATGAGATCCATTTATCCTATTTCAGCAAATTCAATCGGCGACGAGAAAGCGCCCAAGACGCCACGGGAATCGAATCAGCCAACAACAAATACTATCTAGTAGGGTCATTTTCCAGCGGCAGTAGACAAGAACACATGCAGACTTGACATCATGTTAGTGCCTGAGTAACCGCTAGTGTAAATATAAAGGTGGCAAATAAAAACAAGGAATCGACGTCCAAAACAAATGCGTCGACGAAGGGATTGATATTTTGCATAAGTATTTAAAGTTCAACAGGGTCAATGAACCTAGTTATAGCACATTAGAATAATCCTGCCTATGAGAGGAAATCACTCTCTCCTATTTTGTAGAATGTATTTTTATTGCATCTCAGGGGTTTCGCACGAGTTAGAAATCACGTTTATGCTCAGTGGGGACTAATAAATAAACAAGAGATGGAAATAGATAAATTCTCTGGTATGTAGTATGTCCATCTACTAGGCCTGCTATTAGCATTCGCATAAGCTTCACCGTGGGTATACTGCCAATACTCCTCATGCGCTATCACATGAGCCAACTGAAAGGCAGCTCTAGTAACCACTTCCTCGATTAAAAGAAGAGGATGGTCCGCTGGATTGATGTCCGACACGATGCCCATATGGATCCCTCGGTTCAGCACCAAGCGTTCGGGACATAGTTAGTGCTCTGCTAGTACCACCCGAATTCTGGACTATGCCTAGATGGTCGAGAATTAGTTTTAATTTCGAAATCCGATTGATCAAGAAAGGAGTCATCGTACCTACTTGATTTGTAGACCGGTTGTCTGGAGAAATGGTAGTGGTATCTTCTACCTCATATGCATTGTAAAAAGTGCCACCGGTAATTGTTTCATTCCGGAGACCACCCATCATTGAGATATTGACCTGTTGATGGTGTTTGCGTACTTTCCCCGGTTTTCTAGCCGTCCAGGTTATACCATGCGCGTCAGCATTAGTATTTACATGATGCGCCGCATTGTAATAACACTGTGGACCCGCCTGGAATGCAATGTGCTGACTTTGTGAGAGGTAAGTGTTCTTGACTATCTTCGTTGCATTATTGAAGGTCCCTCCCGTAAGTGCCAAGTGCTTTGAATTATTGAACGCCGTAATCACGAAGCGTTCTGCGCTGATGGATTCTACCATCCCATGGATTGCTGCCTCTTGGACATATGTCAAGTTCCCTTGATGCCCATTCTCAACGATATTGAGTTGATTCTCCGAATTATTGGATTGCCCGCCCAAGATGTGAGGATGTTCTGCATTTTGCAGAAACCCAAGAGTAACGTCGGGTTGCGGGTGCGAAGGGTCACCCCACTTCGCTTGAGAGTCTGGAAGTGCTGGTACCGATAATTGGAAGAGGCACGGGGCAGGAGGAGTCTGAGTAACATTCCCCGGATCCCGTTCGCGATCCTTCCGATCTTTCTTAGGAGTAGGTCGATTATATGGAAACATGTGTTCTGAGGAGAAATTTGAACTTCCTGCCTTTTATCGTTTCAAATATTTTATTCCTAGGCAGTAGCGATATCAATCGGCTTAAAATATGAGAATACCTGTCCTTCTGTGCCGCTATATTCACATCGATTGACGACGACGACGCACAGCTTACCTCAAAATATGATATCCTTTTGTCCTACATGGGTTTATGAATGCATTGAATATATCTTGCAGATAGCCAGTGCCCGATAATCAGCAACTGTTGCACTGGTCAAATTGATTGACGTATCTTTGCAAGGTACGTACTTGGGCAAGGACTAGAATTTGCGAGATTCTTTGTATTGTCCTTGTCTTTAGAATGTCGGGTGCGTAATTTGCTTAACGACAGAAGGTGGGAATTAGAGAAAAGTTGAATAGCTGCACATCAAATGTGGGTCCAGGATATATACGGCCGTTCTTTGCACAACTGTCTTTGTAGTTTGCAATGAGTTCGATCAGATTCCGAGGTAACGCGGTTACTTCGTTGTTGATGTGGAGAAAAAATTCGTGCGATTCTGACATGCGTTTTAGTTGAATTCTCATGTATGTAAGTTCACCGAGTCAAATTTGAAAGAGAGAGATAGGAGAAGATAGGAGAGGAATGTTGCTGGAATAAATTTCTCTTTTTGCCCACATGTGTGTGCGTATTTGCTTCAGAGGGTCCACGACGAGTCTCACGGTCCGGGTAACAGGAGGCCACGTACCGGTCTTCGGTGACTCCACACAGCTGGCAGGGGACTTTGTTAGCTACGGTAAAATATTGTTAAAATAGTTGCTTACTTGTTTAAATTGTATATGAATTTACCTACTCCGTAAATGAAAAATATGATTCAAGGTCAAGGATTTGCCAAAGTTTCCCTGTTACGAAAATTTTAGGCTAAGTTAATTGTTTCGTTTCTATAACATTTGATATCGAATACAATTGCGTCAACAGATTACAATTGTCAGAAGTTTAACCCTCGACAAAAAACTCCGGAAAACAATAAATTTTCGTATTGGAAAAATACATGCTGCTGATTTAAGTTTTTGTCTGGGTAAAATTAATTAATCCATATTTTACTCATACAAAAACTTAATCTGTAGCCTGTATTTTCCCAATTGGGAAAATTTATTGTTTTCCAGAATTTTTTATCGACGGTTAAATTTCTGACAATTGTAATCTGTTGACGCAATTGTATTCGACATCAAATGTTATAGAAACAAAACAATTAACTTAGCCTAGAATTTTCGTATCAGGGAAACTTTGGCAAATCCTTGACCTTGAATCATGTTTTTCATTTACGGAGTAGGTAAATTCATGTAAAATTTAAACAAGCAAGCTACTATTTTAACAATATTTTACCGTAGTTAACAAAGTCCCCTGCCAGCTGTGCCAAGTGCGTCCGCTGGCGGAAATACAAGGAAGCCCGCGCAAAAGAAATCGAATATTTATGCATTTTTACAGTTCTAGACGAAGTAGCTCATCTAAGCTCGAATATCTGCCCCGTGTGCATGAGAAGAGAGGATAGTTGAGGTCTGAGCTCCTCACCATAAGTGTTAAAGTAACAGCACATTACAGAGCCTGGGAGCAGGATGCAGATAAACCACGTTATAACGGCATATGACAGTAAATACACTACGTGTACGCAACTCAGTGACTTTCTATTCTTTGGTAGCCAGGACACTGTCGATGGAAGTAGGCCTCAGATGACAGTTCGTGCTCCTCTTGAGTAAGAAAGTGTTTGGTCTACGAAAGTAATTATCGTGGATGTTGAAGTACGTGTATCGTTGAGGATTGTCACGGAGTGGCAGCAGCTAGGGCGGATGAAGTACATAAGCTAATAGGTAATTAAGCCGAGACGAAGGATGTAGAGACATACGTTGAAGGACTCCGCGAGAGCCTGAGGTAAGGGTGCAATCGCCGAAAATATCAGCGAGCTAACCAGTGTATGAACTTGAAGACTAAGTTAACCAATAGCTCCTTGAAAGAATATCTGACGCACAATTTTGGTAAAACTTGGATACAAAATGCTCGATTGCCACCTCGACCTCGAAGGGACTCCCCTGTGAATGCCATTCATGTCCATCACAGTATCTCTCCGCCAAGTCGGGCACCATTCCCCACCTAAAATGCCATCTACTTCCACCGAAAACCCACCACAGAGGTCGTGCCAAGCCAGTCATCTCAGACCTGCTACATCCGGCTGTGGCCCTGCTCGAAGCTCCTCTCCAGCGCCGTAGCCAACAGCGTAGACGTTTCCCCATCATCCCCGCCCTCTCTCCTGCCCCGCTCGCGCCGACTCCCGCGTCTCGAAGGCGACGGTAACGGAGGTGGCTCCTCCATGACACGTGATGACGATAGCGTATCATCTAGCGAAGGTACAGGGGTATCCACCCTCGAGGGCGACGTCGACGGCGTGCCCCGTCGCGAGCGGGACTTCATCATGATCCCTCCACTCCCCCCAACGACACCACTTGGGCTCGGGGGCGTCCCACTTCTGGGAGTGCCTCGCCCCCTAGATGAAGTCCCCGTGGTTGTCCTACTGGGAGTTGTAGGTGGCACCGGCGTGCCCGCATCCCCCATCGGCGCTCCAACCCCAAACAGCCACGCCGTCCAGCGCCAACTCCCGTTCCCGCACCACCATCCCCTGCGCGCCGCACGCTCCTTCTCCTCTCTCTTCCGCTCAAAGGCGGCGCGATAGCGTTCGTACGACTCGCGGAAGCTGCGGTCCACACGGGACGAGAAGATGAGCTCGCCACGCGGGTTGGTGGCAGGGGGGATAGGCGCGATAGGGCGGGAGGTGGACTGCGAGCGGGGTCGGGACTTGGCGTCGCGGGACGGAGAGGGCGAGGAGGAGCGGGAACGCGCGTTGCCGGTGCTCGATGACGGGTCCGATGTGGTCCGGGGGAAGAGGAGGGGAAGGGGGTTCCAGTAGGAGAACTTTGATCGGAGTGGGGGTTTGCGGACGTTCAGATACATGTTGAACGATCGAAGAGCGCGATTGGTATGCGGGACATATCTAAGTTTCCACAAGATAGTACGAAGGACGACATGAGCTATGAAGCGCAGAAAGCCAGGCAAAATATTGACACACTTGTTTGCATATGCGATCTTCTCGCTATACATCCCGCTAGCAAAGAACAATGCGAGCGTTGTCATGCTTACAAAGAGCAATCCACTCGTCACATACGGGTGCAGCGGTGATTCGTCTTCTTTGATAGACGGATTACAGTCTTCGAATCCTGGGAAGTGATGTAGCCGGAGTAGAGCGGCTCGATACCCCAGAGCGACGAGGGAGTACTGCGGAGGGAGGAAGACCTCCGATAACAGAAATGATATTACTAGCAGAAGCTGAAATAGAAATACTAAAATAAAAAAAGGAGGTTAGATGGGGTGAAGAGGTAACATGAAGGACATACACTGATACCGTGCCTTCCGTCGCTGTAGACTGGCTGCGGTCGTTTTGAGCCGCTCCTCGAAGAGCAGTAAGTCACGATATGTGGAACTGTCGTTAGGAGGGGAGAATGAACCGAACTTGGGCGGAGGAGTCGAACGGGGAGGCATCGTGGTTCATGGAGAACGAGGAGCGCGTAAGGTTCCGTTCAACCAGGCGGCCATACAGGTCGTGAATTCGTCACACGTGGCAATTACATAATAATGTATATACTCACCACAGTCCCGATTACGAGTCTCCTTACAACCACCTGCAATTTTCTCCACCTAGACATACTGACTCTCTGCTCAACGTCATGAAGAAGTTCCGGTCCTGGCATCGAACGCTTTTTAGACCTGAACTAATCGGCTGCATGGAATGGATGCTCTACTATCGACCAAGCAGTTAGAAGGACCTAGGTATGTATGGTCATACTCCGTACTCTTCATAAACTCTCCTCAATTCTGATTTATTGATTTTCATAGTCATAATGTTTCTTGAAAAATTCCGAGCATTTTATTATGCAAGTTCATCTAGGCCCCATAATTATAATAATCTATCACTTCCATGTTAACATAAGCGCACATAGTAAATGTTCAACTGCCGGGTGCGTGGTCATATGCTGACTTCGATTTATATCATACAATTATTCAAAATACATGGATATTGCTATATGTGGCTGCAAGACTATGGAATAATATAAGGGAGAAATCGTCATCTGTTCATGCATTCATAGAAGAAAAGCCGCGTCTATGATCTTGTGAATCGGGGACTCTCGGGTTGACTTGACTCCGTTTCCTTTCAATCGTGTACTTTTCGCAAGACCAATCCAATGGACGCCAAGTGCCCAATCTCAGGGTACGTGTTGATGTTCTCCATTTCATTTCCGAAGATGTCGACATCAATAATCTGAACGCGATACAGTGGTCCTCATTAGACACGAACGATATCCTTGATTTGTGAAGCCACATACCTCATACTCTGCTACCTCCCAGCCTTCAAGCTTTTCCACTTCTTGGCGGAATATATCTCTTCCATCGAAGGTGATCGGAGCGGCCATGTGCAACCATGCCTCTCCGCCAACTCGCAGCATGCTGTGACTCTTTCGCAGCATGTCCAGAGTGAACTCAATCCCAAGATAGCCTCCCTGTGCGTAGGTACGTTTGTCGTCCGCAATGAAGGGAGGGTCAATGGCTATGACGTCAACTCGGCCCTTTAGAGTGTCCTGGACAGCCGAGTATGCGTCAGAATAAAGCATCTGAAGCTGCTGAGAGGGCGTGCTAGGGCATAGGTGGGTGGCGTTTACGCGTGCAAGCCTAAGCGCTTTTGGGTTAATATCAAGCCCGTACACTTCAGCAGCTGGGAACTCCCGTGCAAGGTGTATCGCTCCGACACCCGCACCAGTGCACATATCGATCGCAACACGGCAATTTGGGATTCTTTTCGTAAGCGACGCCAAGTATCGAGTGTAACGGTAGGAGTCTGGCCCAAAAAAGACTGAGTCAACCTCCGCAGTCGGCCAAGGTGAGTGAGCGTAGTAATTGGGACCATTAGCTTTGGGATATAGGTTGGATATGCGGATCGTTGGCTGGAGAAGATCGCTCTCTCCTTGTTTCTGAAGGATGGTCGCTTCCTGGAGAAGACGTAGTACAGATGGCGAGTGCAGCTTGGAAGCACTAAGGCATTTGAGTCAGTATAAATTTATTAGACGATATTTAATTCACTTACGTGTCAATAGTAACAGGGATACTCCAGGCCCAAACGTCATGGATAGATGTCGCCTTCAATACGTCTTCGCCGTTAAGTTTCGCCAACGCAACGCGCTTTTTCATCGTAAGCTCTTGAGTTTCTGGAGTTGGGCACCAGTGCGAATATTTCTTCGCTTGGAGCTCAGAAAAGAGTGCATGAATAGCTTGAGCAAATAATTCGTCCTGGGACATGGCGGGCATTTTTTTGGCGACAAATGATGATGGCTTCGAAGTATGATTATCTGTCGAGTGATTTTCGAGTTGCTGTTTGGGATAGAGATTCGTATGTGTCTCTCGAGCATTTATATTGCCAATTACTACAACACCACTGATCAGAAAATAGTTTAGTGGTAGTTTGTTGTTAGGTTGCCGTTCAGTGCGGCTACCCTGGTCAGCACGTACCTCAATAACCCCTCCTGTCAATTTTGGATTAGATACCTAGGTTCCACAACAGAACCAGAAGTCCGCATTCGCCATCTAGGATCCACAAAGATGAGTATATGAGATGGATGTCAAGTGGAAATGAGGGACATTCCGGCATGTTAGGAAGTGTCATGGGGTGTCAATACTCGGACCCCCAGGATGTGCATATTTGGCTTGGGCCAGAGAAAGGTCCGAATCCTAATTAAACGCTGAAGGTCGAGCCCCATAATAACTCCGATGAAGTTCAGAAGGCGAACGTGCAAGTACACAGCGATGTTAGTGAACTTTCGTGAGATATTAGACTCAAAGAAGATTGATACCAACCCAACTCCCCCAAGCCCGGCGGAGAGGGTCGTCTATTTATATTTACGTGCACGGCTGATACAAGCGAGATCAAATATAGAACGAAGCACTTGGACTGATGTATTGGAGAAAGGAGAAAGAAGACGGATGCACGTATGGTCAACAGTACACTTTGATGACTAGATATCACAAAGGTATGTTACCATTGATTAGCTTAACTTCTGGCATCTTTTGAAGCTCGTAGCATCAAGATGTAGAGAGAAGCGAGAAGCCATGGAGTAGATGCACTGGATCAATCAAGAAGCGATGCCAACTTTGAGGGCCCATAAGTATTGCATGATTGATTTCCAGGTTGAACACTTTAGAATACATTGAACTATAACATACATTGTATCTTCTATTGCCCAGCAATCACCATGCCATGGCATAACATCCTAGATACTTATCCTCCAAATATTCTCGATTTATATGCTCAATGAAAAGAAGTCAAGAAACATCAAGTGATATATTATTATCAAAGTTCGGGATTCGGTCTCTATATGATTAAAAGTCTTGCCCACGCTTTTCCCCAGACGGTTCCTGATAGACATAACAAGTATAACCTTGGGTGGTGCTAAAAAGGTCCCCGATCGTGACATTGGGCGTGAGACCGCTGGTAACAAGCCAGTTAGATGATGTAGCTGCGGGAGGCAGTCCTTGCTGAAAAAAGCATCGCAACGGTTGTAAAATTCATCGAAAAATGAAAAAGAAATTGACTTACAGGGAAAGTATCATAGAGCGTCAGATTTTTAATCGTTCCACCACCTACTGCCTTTGCATTTTCGGGGTGGAAATCTTTCCATTTCTGCCAGACGCGATCCATATTCTGAAGTAGCAAAGAAATGACACATTAGATCCTTATCCTCTCACAAAATATGGAATTCAATTACCGCATGATGAAGGAAGAATATGGGGTCTGTTATTAAAGGAATTAAATTCAGCAAATATAACTTCCGGAAGAGGACCACAAACCATTAGGAGAATACGACGCATCTCCCATATCGGCTCCAGGAAGTCCAACATTTGTGTGAGGTCCAAATATAAAATGCATAGCCGAATGAAGGCCCTCGCATCTTTCTCCTTCTACCGCAAATTGGAAACCATAGGGATCGCCTCGATAGCCCTCGATCAGTGCTTTGATAGCTGCTGGTGTCACAGTAGTGTTGGCCCATTTGTCTGGAAAATTGTAAGGCAAAGGGTAGACGCCTTGGATCTGAAACGGTTGTGGAGTGTAGCGACGTGCAATATTGTGTGGCCTGAAAATAAATAGAAAATGAGAAGAGAGGAATTATCAGAAGATGCATACATACCATGGGTATGCCCGAGTCCAGTTCGCCAGCGCACCATCAGTGACTGTCCAATTATTTGCACTATGGAGAATGGAAAATGAGAATACAGACGTTCCCAGCTTCATGAAATTTCAAACTTACGCTGTACCCCAGGTACCAAGACCATAGACAGGATCAGGATCGAACACCGGAGCACTCTTGAGGTCTGCGACATCTACGCGCCGAGGGAGAGGTTAATTCCTTGCGTGAATTACTGACTGTAATCCCCACCCAAAGTCCAGTCCCAGTAAGGTATACCGCCTTCGTATCCACAGTGCTCCTGCAGAGCCGTTTCGAGCGACTGGTATTGAACATAAATCGAGATTAGTAGATAATTATATGTAGGAAGTGAGAGGTTATGCTGACAGCCACAAACATACGATGCCAAGGAAGGAACAAGCCAACGAAATGGGTATGTCCGTTGGTGTCCATGTGCCTGAAAACAATCCAAAAAAATGTACAGGTTGCAGGGAGAAAAGTCTTACGAATATGTGAAGTCATCCCAGAGCGTACGCTCGTTTACAGGCTTGACACCAACGATATCTCCGCCCCACCCGACTTTGAAAAAATCGGGTGAGCCAGGAATATCCGTACCTAAGCACTAGTATGTAGGTAAGTACGGAAAACAGCATTGATGTGGTGACGATCTTGCAATACCTTCACCGCATCGATAAATGCTTTCTTTTCAGATTTGGTTATATCTCTCCATTCTTTTCGAACAGAGGGTTTACGACAAATCTTGCTGGAAGGGGTCGCGCTACCAGTGATGAGCGTACATAGGCTGGACAAGAGAATGATAGAAAGGGAAAACTTCATCATGACGAGAGAGGAGCATCCAAGCTACATATTTCCCGCTCTACTTATTTTATACCGCTTTCGAAGGCTGGATGCAGGTATACCCGAGGCCGACGTTTGAACTTGGTAGATAGGTTTCAGATTTCACAGTGATGACAGCACCCCTGAATGTATCATTGCATGAATCCCCGCGGATTAATTTCCCTTGGTCATAAAAAGATATCCAAAATCATAGACCAACCTTGAATGATTCAACAGTGTTCTCTTGATGAATACTTACTGTTGTGTCACACTATTAATAACAAGAGGTCAACTTCTGAGATACATACAATGCAGTCACATTGAATGAGAAAAGTGGTGACAATCTCAACGAATTTGAAATTGAGCGCACATTGAGCGCTCAACGCACTGTATGTACCAGCGCTGAAGCTGTGGTTGCTGGTGGCTTAAGCTAGATGTCAGTCACAGTGAGCATGTGAGGGCGTGGCGCCTGTGGGAATTAGCACTTATATGCCGATTCGGCCCGATCAGTGGAACTTTCCGCAGCTCGTTTGGCGCTACGTGCACACCGCCTTCTTCTTATGCCACCAAGTTGCCAGATACTCTCGCAACTTTCCATTCACATGTGCAACTCATCGTTTTAACTGAATCGAAGTCTAAGTGAGCCTCTGTCTCTTCACTTCTAGTTTACCTTGAATTCGGAAATCACTCGGGGGGTATATGCCATTCTCAACACCGCCGCTTGGCAGCTGTCTCATACTTTCTTAATTCCTTTGAAGTGGCGCGATCCCGGGTAAGTCTCACTTGTCTTGATTCTGACACTACATTCTGTGAATAGCCTCTCCGCTCTCCGGCCAATGATTAGCATCATAGGGCCACTACATTTCTTCGGCGCAAGTTTGCAGTGTACGAATCTCAACTAAAGAAAAAAAATTGCAAGCCCTCTTCATCCATTAGTGGAATAAAGATATGACGCAATGGATGCGTGTACTAACTGATCGGCTGTCCCATTGGTAAGTTCTGAAAGTTCTATCTCGCATGGCGTATGCCTAGACCTATTGCTACATCGTTGAAGAAGCTGATGCACCCGGAAATAGATGGCTTCGCAGTACGGCTGATATCTACCCCGCTTTTCTGGCTGTTAGGTATAGTCCGGAATCCACAACGTTGTCAGTGAACGCTGACGGTCAGATTTGATCAGATCTTCGCCATCCACCATTACATGAAAATAATTACCCAAAGTAATCTGTCTTCTTTTCACGACCGGACGGAGACAGGGTCTCGCGATTCGACATCT
>JASFDH010000326.1:0-27065 GCA_036937195.1 Nidularia pulvinata
GGACAATTCCTATCCAGAAATATTTTAATCTACCCCACGGCCGGGCCGACAACCGGGAATTCCGATTTCGCGCAGCTATTTAGCAACACTTTTCCGAGCACATCGTGTAGGCAGGCTTCAGATTATCAGATCTGGAACTGCAATTTCGCCAACACGTTAGACTGTGTTCCATGCGCCTGGAATGACTTGGAAAGGATAAAGACTATCTACGGCCCTTTGAGCAAGAACACTAAGCGATGTGTTAACTTTGCCGTTCAAAAATTAGAAAGGCGTCTTCCAACGAATGGAATGATTTATACCCCATTACAAGGCCATACTTTCGTTGGAACTATCGTTCTACCACCTCCGCCTTCAACTTCCCCTGGAGACTCAATTGAGGATTTCAAGACATAGGCTGTCCTTCAGCATACCCGCGCGTATACTGAGCATTTTAAGCTGATGCCTCTCCCTAAATCTTCATGTTCGGGAAATTCAAGGGAACTTTCCTGCATGTCTGAGGAGGTTCTTCAAAATTATCCTGTTATTGGCGATCTAGAAAGGGTCTCTGAATTAGATGGCGAAGGAGATGTTGATATTATAACGACCCGATCTATATGAATTTCATGTCTTTCAGATAGTTACTGGATAACAAACGCTAGCCTAACTTTGTATTCCATGTGCACATGCCTTAGCGATCTCTGTTAAAATAACGTCCCCGAAGGGGACAAAAAGTTATAAGGGCGTAAATATGCTAAGATACAAACTGTAGACTATATCGTTTATAAGTAAATAGATGAAAGTAAACTGAGTACGATAAAATAAATACATGAGTGGGGACAATCTTGGTGCGGTACATACTGTGCCGCCACTTATCTCTTTCATTTCTGTGTACCACGGCTAGCTCGCAGTTATCTCCAACAATCTCAATGCTGAGCGAGCTTCAGCATCGATAAATGCGAGAAAGGCTGATATTTTGCAATGCATATCAGTGGCTCGACATATCTGAATTCAAACTTTTGACATCCCCGCTGCGATAATTACAGTCCAAGGAGTTTAGAAGTCGTATTTTTCCAAACGAATGAGATAGTATTCGGTCATTAGCATCGTCAGGAGTCTGAGACCAATAGTAAAATAGTCATTTATACACGAGTATCATTAAGTGTGTCTAGGTAGAGCACGTGATCTTTCCGATTCGGCAATTTGACTACGTAGCCTGTCGGAAACAATGACTAAGGTCCTGTAAATGTCTTCCCTCATTATTAATGGCCTTGGCATTTCTATCTCAAATAGGATACTTATCTTATGAACTTCACGAAATGGCTTCCCTCGTACTTCCAAATTCTGTTTCGTTCATCGGAAAGACAGCTATCGTCACCGGTGCCAACGCTGGGCTAGGGTTCTCCGCATCCCTTCATCTTCTACAACGCGGGCTCAATACTCTCATCCTCGCTGTCCGCTCGCCGGCCAATGGGGAGGCTGCCAAGGCGCGCCTTCTTGACGATCCAGCTGTCAAAGAGCTACATCCCAAACCGCATGTCTTGGTTTACGAACTAGACCTTGCGTCGCTGGACTCCGTCAAATCCTTCGCACAGAAAATTACAGCGGAGGTTCCTCAGGTGAACGTCCTCATTTTAAATGCAGGCGTTAACATCATGAATTGGACCACGACATCGTCACAAAACGAAACAGTTTTTCAAGTAAATTACCTCTCAAATGCCCTTCTCTCCATTCTCCTTCTCCCTATCTTACGCTCTTCTGCGGAGGCATCCGACCCTCCTTCGCCCTCGTTTATCAACATTGTGGGATCACGCATGCACGCGACTAGTTCCTTCAACGGAACGCCTATCCCTAGCTCCAATCTTGTCTTGGAGCATTTCAACAGTAAAGACGCGTATAAAGGATTGCGCCGATACAGCGACTCAAAGTTGCTTGTGACGATGTGGGTGAGGCAGTTGGCGAAGCACATCGACCCATCAAAAGTGGTCGTGAATGCGCTTTGCCCAGGCTTTGTGCAGACAGATTTTGATACGAATTTACCATTTTGGATCAGGCCTATAGTCGTGGGCTTGAGAAAATTGACAGCACGAACGGCCGATCTAGCTTCTTGGGTGATGGTGTATGCGGTTGGGCCAGCTGGGCCGGCTAGCCACGGAGAGTTCCTCGCAGAGAACAAGATTACTCCGTAAGTGAATTAATTCTACCATTCTTTGCTTTTGTCTGAAGGCGGAGTTCAGCACTCTTCCATTCCTTCAGACTCCTATAGGTGAAGAAATGGAGGAAAAGGTCTGGAAGGAGACTTTGGAATGGTCGGAGGAAATTGTTCCTGGGATATTAAGCGATGCGCAGCTGGAGAAATGAGAAATGACTTTTGGCTAAGGACTCCGCATTAATGGCTCGAAAAATCGTATTTGCCACATCGTTATGAATTATGCCAGATATCGATGTTTGAACAGTGAATTGTACAGCTCGTACTTGCTGACTTATAACTCCATCGCAAGCTATCAGCCAATCGCATGTTTGACGTACGAGTTTTCAAGGCGAATAGTCATTAAATCAGCCCATTTCCGTAACTCAAAGTGTTGATTCCTGAATGAATCTATTGCTAAACATATGTTGCCTTTTGACGAGTTCACCGTTGCATCCCTTCGACGTTTCGCATTAGCGAGTAAGCAAGCCGACATGAAACCACGAGTCGTGTCGAGAACTAGTGCTTTGAAGCGAGCTCAAGCACCCCAACGCATATAAGTCACTGCATATCTTTCAGGTGCTATTGACTCGAGCAGGATTGAGAGATGCCGCACTATGAAGTTTTTTTTTTTCGCTGTCTCCATGAACAAGCCCCAGAGCTCCTATCTATGAACGATTTCCCTTCCGAGTAGTGTCAATCGATAGTAGTTAAGCAGTAGCAAGTATAATATGGCCCGAATATGAGAGGGCTGTTGGAATATTGGTTAGTACAAACGATTCCATTCCCATCTATGATTTCTATATTTAGTACTATGCATCTCACCTCACTATTTAGCCACCGTTATGTAGAATTTATGGTCGACTGTTTCATATGCCCCCATACCGTTAGTTTTATTATGCAGTCTTTGGCTCGAGAATATGTACTTAAGGACAATTATTTGTATGGTATTAACTACGCGTTTACCTCTGAATCATTGCGGTTTTCTCGTATTTTCCTACGTTTGCTATCGTCCTTTCAACAAGGGCTGCGTGTGAGAGACATGAAGGGAAGCAGCGGAAGAGCATTGACGACGTTCAGCTTCGATGAACTCCGACTCGCCCAAAGGTATCTTCTTTGCACATGTTGACCAAAAGCTTCACCTACAGTGCACCTTCTCATAATGCATAGCATTGGTTTTACCCAAATTGTGATGCATTATGAGAATTATGCATTATCAGCATGCATTTTGGCTGACAGAAGACCTTTTGTACCTCCCAAAATCCCATGCATTATGAGAAGGTGCACTGCACTTCCACCCACAGCTCATCTAACATCGAGATCTGCTCTAGATCCAAGAAATGTCGACTGTTATCCTACAGGTATTGGCTAATTATGCATGGCTTTCCAATCGACTTTTAGTATGGGCGGTTATAGTCACTGCAGAGATCCGACTATTCTGCTGATGGGAGAATTAAAGGAGAATGTATGAAAGCTAGGAAAAATATGGACAGCATTCTGACAATGAAGAAATTTATCATTCTCCCACGTTTTTGTGAAGATATTTGTCATTCTCCTAAGTTTTGTGAAGACATGTATCATTCCGCTCCGATTTCTCTATTGTCGAAATTTAGTCTAGCTTTCACGCATTCTCCCTTCATTTTCCCTCCTGAAAAATAGTCAGGTGCCAGTAGTGAGTTGAAATGTTCAGAAATAAATCAACCCCGAGCTCTCAATATTTCTTTTATGGGTAGAGTATCGTTATAAAAGTCCCAATACCGTAATGCAGCACCCCATCCGACTTGCAACATGGAGAATGGATACCAGTTACTCCACACCTAGTTTAGCTGCTAAAAAGATCCGAGCAGCCGAAAGGTCGCAGTACTAGTGTATCCGCGAGACTCCATTTCAATACATAATTTATGTGGGATCTGGATGAATCTTTCCCATGCAAGTTAGTCAAAACAACGATAAAACACGCTGGTATCAGAATTCCAATACTATATTTATAGCTGAAGCTTGGTGCAGTACAACAATCATCAGCGCTCATGGTTTAACAGAACTCCACGAGGAAATAGGTGGCGACGGAGGATAACAGCCACCAATAGCGTCAACAGTCGACAAACCAAGCTAAAAACTGGAAGGATGGGAATCCAGTCCATGAAAGCATAGCACTTGATTCATGTCATATGTGATGCGTAGAGTCATAGATGAATAGTCAAAGTAGAGACGAAACGTAGGTATGTAGGAGCTCAAGCGATCAATGACACGACACCGCCAGCCTCCTTAATTTTGGCCCTAGAAGGATGTCAGGTCCTGCACACTCGAAGGCAAATGAAAGAAAACGTACTCTGCCTTCGCAGACACGAAACGTGCTTTTACGATGAAGGGGAGCTTGGGAAGCCTAAAGAAATGTCAAACCTCACTACAGTATATCCACATGATGCTGACTTACTGTCCGTTGCCCAACACCTTTCCGTACCCGAATCTCAGGGTGTCGATCACAGGGACGACGTCCGAGCTCTCAGTCAGGCCCTTCTTCTCCTCTGCCGGCACAAGACTCCACAGCTTGTCGACGTTGATAATGGGACGCCAGTACTGGTTGCGGGTAAGGTGGAAATGGCGCATACCGACTTTACCGAAGTAACCAGGATGGTACTTATCGAAGTTAGTCCTAGATAAGAAAATATAAATATCAGAAAAATGTAGGACAGCAAAGAGAGCAGCATACGCACCTGTGGTGGTGCTGACCACCAGCGAGACCACGACCTCCTGGATGTTTGCGGTGCTTGCCCACACGTCCGTGACCGGCCGAGACGTGGCCGCGGTGCTTGCGAGTCTTCGAGAGGTGGGTCGGCATATTTTCTAAGAGAAAGAGCACGGAATTAGCCCAAGGTGCGAGATGACCCAAATTTGCTTCCCAAGCCCCATCCGCCGTGGTGTCGACCCATCCATCTCAAATCGCCACGGTTTCGCTCCAGAAAAGCCCTCAATTCAACGCAGGGGTTCTCTCCAGATGGGTGGTGGCGAGTATGGGTAGCATAACGAGGGAATTGCTTACCTTGAGGAGTGTCGGTCGATTTGGTGGTCCTGCTACGAGACAAACGCAAGCCCTGCCAGATCCGGCGCCACGATGTAAATAACAACAAATAAATTAGGTGTAGTCAAAATTTCGTTCCTGCGTGTTGCGCTCATTCTCTTCCTTGTTCCTTGGTTCTTCTCGGTGAGTGTCCATGTTTTCTCTTCATTGTATGATGGCGGACATATGTCCAATATTTATTGTCGGTGACTACGAATGATCGCAACTCTATTACTGAATATCTCTGTTTTTGTCATGTCCTTGAAACGCGCGTCTGACCAACCTCTCTTCAGACATACTAGGACTGCTACTGCCCACTGTTCTCCTATTTCTTACCTAGGTAGGCCTCACATCCAGCACCCAACACGTGAAACCGCTTTCGCTGTTCCTTTGATCTCACTAATATCTCCTTCCAGCCATTTCCTACCATGAACGCACCCGCTCGTTATGAGCTCTTCGTCCTCGAGGATGGCGAGAAGTCGTGCGTCGTGTCTCTGCCATAGTGACCGCAGAGTCCAACCTCTTCGACCCCATCAGCGTGGAAATCATGGAAGACACAAAGATCCCCAATGCCGCCACGATCAAGATTGTGAAGCAGGATCACACCTTGGGTAATATGCTACGCGCGTATGTCTTCACCGATCCCTTCCACTTATCTGTTGTCCTCACACTATATCTTGCTTTTTAGGCAGCTACTGTCGATGCCCCAGATCCTTTTTGCTGGATACAAGGTGCCTCACCCCCTTCATCCGTACTTCCTCATCAAGATACAGACCGATGGCACCATCACGCCACAAGCTCTCCTAGAGCAGGCATGCACAAAACTCATCGGTACCATGTCATCTCTAGAAGCCAAATTCAAGCGAGAGTTCTCTTTCAAGGACGTCGAGGTAGGGGGCACCGGCGTAGTCGCTGAAGACCCGTACGGTGGTACGGGCGGCGCTGGATGGGCCGGAGGCCGGGACTACCTAGACTTCTGATGTTTTATATATACCCTTCACGCTCTATACCTGTATTTCTTATTGTAACTGACATGTGTATCAATATATTCCCGCGAGACCTTAATCTGTTGCATGTGCTTGCGATCAACCTGGAATAGAATCATGATATCAGAGTTTCGAAGCATCATTTTCTGTGTTGTACATTTACACATATACATTGTATCTGACATCATGATGCCAGAAGCTAATGGAACGATGAGCTATTTCTGCGATAGTGAGATGTTCCGAATGGAAGTGATATCTGATCATGTACATATCTGCGATCCCGGGAACGTCAAACAAGAATAACTGCCTACAGAAGAGCCCCTGATAACGAGCGCCAGTGACTGAGGGGAAATGTACCCGACTCCAATAAAGCGCGTAACGCAAAACCGTTCAAACTATCGTTTTGCATTCTTTATTCGCCTCCTCTTCTTCTCCTCCAACATTATCTGTTTCTTTTTCTGCGTATCACTGACATTTGCTTCGTCGCTCTCCTCCCTACTCGCCGCCTGCACATACTCGTCTATACACTGCTCCATTTTGCTCTGCACAAAGAGCGCAGGATCCCCAGCAGCTGCATGATCTTCAGGGCGCAGCTGCCACTGGAAGTCGAATCCCCATCCTTGAATACCACCATCTGATCCTGGGGAAGAGGCTCCTAGTTGAAGCGCCGAGGAGGCGGCAATCAGCCCACCCTCCTCACGCCACCACTTGACGAAATAAACGGCTGCGCGCGCGAGGTCCACCTCTGCACCGCGCTTGATCATCCCCATCCGTTGGCCTAGTTGCGTTAAGAACTCGTATAAGTCAACTGTGGGCACAGCCCCAGGCGGGAGAAGATGCAGATATACTGGTGCTATTGTTTGGGTGATCATCACGCAGGCGCTGTAATTAGCTGTGACTCTGATGCAAAATGCTGAATATGCCTACAAATGGGATTCAGGACGTTGAGCCTGTATAACAGATACGCTGCGAGAGCTTCCATGTCGTATAGGCCTTCTTTGATCCCCGCTGTTCGATAGTGGATGGGATTGAATAGGGTGTTATCGGTATTAGATGATCATCCGAGCAGTCCAGCATAGGAATGCATTACGTACCTATGAGAGCGAGCTTAACGCCTCTCTCGGCCCCCTCTTCTCCTCGGCCTAGGAAAGGTAACATGACACCGGGGGTATCGAATGCATAGACTAGTGGGTCGAGAGATAACTTCAGACGTGTTGATAACGCTTGCGTCATGCCCGGATTTGAGGACGTTTTGAAAGCCTTCGGTGTTGCTATCAAGGCCGATATACATAAAAGGATGGAATAGGATCGTTGATCAGAAGAGCAGCCATATAAAGAACCGATTGGAGACTCACGGCCTTTGATGCCCATATTACGGAGAGCGTTTAGTAGTGTCGATTTCCCAACATTAGGCATACCAATGACGAGTACATTGAGCTCCATTGCATGTGGATATTGCTTTGCTATGTCTAAATAAATACTATCAACCAGTATCCACCCGAGGCCAGGATAGACGGCAGAAAACTGCTAGAATAGCGCAACATACTTACTAAAAGTTCACTCAGATTACGAATATCACGAGGACGCTGCCATGAAGCAAATAGTACTTGTTGATGAGGAAATTTCTTCGACATTGCGTTCCGGAAAGGCTAGAAAAGTCCCGTAAGATGACTGTCGCTACTTCGAAATATCTCTCTTCGACATACCTCCATCCCCCATTCGGGTACTAGATCGCGTTTATTGAGCACAACAATGTGTTCACAAGCTTGCGTCGCGATAATGCGACGCGCTGGGTTATTTGGGTCCCACCCCCGCTCCAATCTCCATTTCCGAAGGGCGCCTGTTTAAGTAATATGAGCGCTACAGCTTTCAAACCGCGACAAGAGACAAATGGCGGCTGTTCAGTCAAGAACTAGGGATAAATGATCCTCGCCCATTGCGATTTGGTGAGATATTTTTGTCGATAGCCAAGGAAGGCGCGTTACAAGATGCAAACACACGCTGCAGACAAGCTGCTCCCCGCACTCCAGTAGACACGAATACCACACACCTTCCAGGGTTCGATTGATACTGGTTAGCGGCAACCGTGAGTCCCTAATCTCCAGCACTACGTCCGTCCGTGTAAGCAACGCTGGCAGCATCCGCGTGAACCTCATCATATGGCCGGGGAACCATGATGGCGGCATGGGCAGCAGTGGCATAGGAATATGTGTTAAAGCCATCTTGAGGAGTATTCGCGTTCGAAAGCACCGTCTGTCGGCGAGGTAAAGAAGCGGAACAGCGTAATAATGAAAGAACCAGCTAGCGATGGTACTGGAGCTTCCTATGCGCGATTATGTCGTAAGTCCGGTCTCCGGTGAAACGCGAAGTAGTCGGCTACCCTGAAGTGCGGCGAAGACTCTTTGCGTGAGAGAGACGCAAGCAAACACGCCTTTTTGTCAGGAAACGGCCAGCAGGAAGTCAGGTAATTTAGTATGTTGTGGCAGCAGTGAACAAGCGTGACAGTGCCTCGTTGACAATGCTGCATGTAACGGAAAATTTATCTTTAGCGATGTTTAGCTATGTTACATCCTGAAGCCCTCGGCAACCAAGAATTCCACGGTTTATTCGCTGAAATTACATAAAAGCAAAGTTCTTTGCACTGTCTCCGAATATTCCGGACAGAGTGAGCAATTAGCGGAAGAGGTCCGACTTACTTCTGAAAAACAAAAGGCGAAATGTAGCATTCTGGAACCATTTTGCAGGCGTGACGCTATCATGATCTGGGTGCTCCGATGGATACTCACAGGATCACGGCAGATGCCACCTAATTGATCATGACAAACGAACTGAAGGCTTGCATATAACATATCTCAACCGGCGATTGACGGGCAAGTTTGGAGTGACAGTCAGCAAGTCGATAACTGGGTAAATAGAATACCATTTCACATGTATAAAACGCCCAAGAATACCTACGTGTACTGCAAATTTGCCACAAAGGAATACATCATCCAAAGGGAACCGTCCAACAACGGGGAATAAAGTGGCCTATAAAAAACAACAGAACTGCTAAACGCCTGAACAACGACAGATGGTAACATAGGGATGAGCGGTCGGGGATATAGGCGGGGACTTGTGTGACCTCCGTGGGTGGGCTCGACAGCGTCGACAGCAATAGGATGTGATTAGGAATCTAACGATAGAGCCAGTAGTCTTGCTAGCTTCCTCTCTTCACTATATCCAAATATCAGCATTATCCAACCGTTAGAATGCGAGATATAAAACGCGTACCTAAACCCATCCTTCCTTTCCAACGCCGATGGCATCGAAATTTTTTCCACTGCGTGTCCTCCTCTCCTGTAGTACGGGGACAGCGTCCAGATTTATCAACTTCTCAGACGGCGGTGGAGATCCTTCTACCCAACCCTTCCATCCCTTCTTGGTGGCCGGACGCTTCTTCCGGGGCTGTCGCGGAAGTGGAGCAGAGATGGAGCCTGCCTGCATGTCTAGGTAGTCGTAATCATCGGGGGTATGTGGCCTCTTCGATGATGTATGCGAGGTACTGGAAGAGATGGATGGTCCGGGGGTAGAGCCAGGGGTTGAAGGTGCAGGAAACGGTGACGCGCTTGGGGGTGGCGTGACGGAAACGGATCGCTGTATAGTCGCGATATGAATAGTCGGCCGGGCGCGCCAAAAGGACGAGGTGCTTCCCGCCGCGGATTGAGACTGCGGAAGTGCGCTGGTGCTGGCGGCCGGGGGGGCCGTCGTCGCGGGTAGTCCGGTGTTTCCCATGAGCTCCTTCTGGCGCGCCTTTGCCTCCAACCGTGCCCTTTTCTTCTCTCGTTCGCGCTCCTTCTTCTCGCGCTTTTTCAGCCTCTTCGCCTCCTCATCTTTTTCCACCTCCTTATACGGGCCCACCCCGTTCAACAGACTAGTCAACACGTCTCTCGGGGGCCGGACATCAAATGCACCAGCCATGACTGCGGTAGCGGTGCGTCTACGCTTTCTGGGGTTAAGTGGAAGGGAATATGGGGGATAGAACGCAGTCATGGTGGAGGAAAGAGAGATGGGGAGAGTAGCAGGGGAGCCCGCAGTGGAGCGTCGTGGTTTGGAAGCAATTGTGGTCTGTTGTACTTTTACGGCAACAAACGAAGCATCAACAAACACAGCACACCTCCTTCCACGTGCATGCGTACCAGGAACCTTCCAAGTTTTTCCTGAACGATCGATTTGACGAATCTCGTATCAATAAATCCTATCTATCTCCATCCATCTTTCCATTTCGACGTCCTCAGCACTAATACAACAAGCCTCTATTATTTCTGACCAATGCTTATCGTCTGCTCACCTCCTCCGCGATGTATTATGACTCGGCCTTGCCACACTGACTCCGGCCTCAACGTGGCGGCACTTAATTATATTTCGAGTCACCACCTCGCATTCCTCTTCTAGACAATACAGTGGCTCTGCCTGTGAAGTTTACAACTAAAGAATGGAAGTCTAGCCCGTTATGGGGACGAGCGCCCTCTTTCTTTCACACCAGCTAATTTTGATTAACCAATCATACACACGTCCAGGAAAAACGGAAATGTAATGTATCTGGAGCTTATCCAGGCCGGGCATTTTCCGCTGCCCTCGTCTCCGAATATTCCTATGTTCCCCGCACGAAGCTTCCCCGACGTTCCCGTTATTATTTCCTGCCTCCTACATTCTCCCTCTTGACAGTAGCCCGTTCGGTCTACAAATGAACCGCCCGGAGGTCCGAATCTTGGGTCATTACTTGATGGTGATCTCCGCAGCCCCTTCCAGAAACAGAAAGGAGGGCGTTTATATATATATTAGAACTCCTGATTGTATGAGCAGCATCCACTGGTATTGCACTGCTGACCTCTTCTTCCTCGGTCCGCTTTGCAGATAATCCGATTTCACTGCTGTTACAGCTGCTGTAAAACATCGATAATACGCCATACGCCTCATGTGCGGTGGGAAGTCACCCTTTCCTTTGGTCACTGCGGTACCGTGATGTTGGTCGCTCGTTGACGCTCAGTGACATCTTTTAATCATGTTATCAGTTTATCTGCTGTTGTCAGGTCTGATCATCAACCTTCTTCTGGGCACTTGGCAGCCGCACACTCCCGCTCATCCATCCAGGAAACACTGCCGAGGTACGCCGGTTCAATTATATAGAGATGTTGCTCCAGTTTCACCGTTCTGAAACAGTACTTACCCCACTCTTTCCTATATAGGGGGCAAATCTCCACGCATGACTACCGCCTTGTTATTTCTTTATTCATCTACCGGCACACCGGTGCCCACAAGGACCCTTATATTGAAAACGCAAGTTAGTCGTCATCATATATCAAGTTACTGGCACAGTTCCTAAGCTTCCGATTTATTTTATTCGATTCACTTCTACTCATTTTTTTCCTGCAGTCGAGACCATTTTCTACTAGGAATATTACCGCCTCGGAGACAGACAGATTTAAGTCTTCAAAGCCCCGCTGCCGCGGCCACTGTCTCCACCTCAATTTGATATTCCTGGGTGCAGACATTCGGATTGTAGGTCGCCACCTTAAAGCAGCTGTTAGACAATCACATCCAGTAGTCATGGTCTCCTTCCTTTGGATTTTCTCGGCACTGTCGGAAACTCCCAATAGCCTTGATATAGATTTCTGGGAGGTTCGCCGTGCTGTGCTCACCGGAATTTAAACGGCTTCTTTGCGATCTTCTGTCATCACTTAATTCCTGGGATTTTCACCGTCAGTGGCACTGCTTGACTTGTCAGATACGGTGCACAAGCATGTCTAGTGGGTGTATCTACAGTCGTTCATTTAAGGATCGCTCCTGAAGGCCTGACACCTGATCCGAAACCGCCGATAGCGCACGTTTCTATTTTGCACCTCACCCGCTGGGTGAGCCTCCTTAATGCGACTGTGCATCTCTGTATCCGGCCTCTACTCTTCGTCTACTACGCCTTTGTTTGCATTGCATCGTGGCAATCCTTGATGCAAGCACTGTCAAACTCTTCGAAGCCCATAATTTGGGGTACAACAATCACCTGCGCTAGGTGAAGAAGCTCCTTACGTTATCCTCTATCTAGCAATTATCAGACTACCACAAAAGCAGCCTCTTTGTTCTAGCCTCGATGCTCGAATCGCTATTTCTGGGATCTCTCATGTGATACATGCGTAGTTAGAGGTTAATTCCCGTTCATGGGCCCGGACTCTGTCAGGGACTAGATTACCTCATACAGACACCCACCATGAACCCACACGTGTACCTTTCGCATGGGAGGTTTGCGTATGCTCCTGTACACTGTGCAGGTGTATTTAGGCCACTCTATCGGCCTTGGTTTCGGCAGCTCAGAAAACTTACCAAGAAATTCGCTAACCTGTGGTATGTTGGTTGACTTTCCAAGGCACAAAATAATTTACGGGACTAGTATTGAAAAAACATTTTGGTATTATTGTCATTATTGAGCCATCTTGTCGGGAATCGTGGCTTGTACTCGGCTCTCCCGTTACACACACAAAGACATATTACTGTTCGACAAACCATAAAGTCACAGTTTCCGCGAGGATGGTAGAGCAACGTCATCTCATCCAAGGTGTGCGACTCAAGCGGACGCGACATCGTAAGTTGATAAAATATTAGTGGTAGATGACTCGAACTGATTCTCTGGGATAAGCTAATGATTTTTTCACACACGCACCCCAGCGCCCGAGCCGCAGGCAAACGATAGGGGAAGGGGTGTTCCTTATTCCATTAATATCTCCGCCCTAACCCATACTGATCTCTAAGTGTTCTGCCTAGTAATGGTTACAGCTGCGTTTCCACCGGTAATATAGAAAGACCTTGGTGCGTAAGAAGGCACAACGGCTGATGCAACTGAGGATATCTGATGGAAGGGATGATCACGTTAAGAGACACTGGCCCAAAGTAAAATGAGAGATACCAAAAATAGGCGAATTTATCCCATTATTGGAGGCAAACTACAAGGAATTATTCAATCCCAGCTGTGCTACATCTGGAACACTCTATGAGTCTTCATGGCATTACTCACCTATGTAAATCTCGAGCATACAATATTAAAATTATCAATGCTAGCTGATGGTGATTTTGTCACACATCGAAAAGTTGTTTGATTGGCATACAATGCACACGTCAGGTCGTAGCTCTAAAATAGAAGTATATCTGAGCCACAACCCTAGAGCACCATACGCTAGCCACTTACCTAACTATCAAAGGAATATAAGCCGTCATGAAAATGCAATACCAAGCGGTTGTAGTTTTTGGGAAGACGAAAGTCAATGCGGGCACGTTTAGAATCAATCCAAGAGTCACGTACCATTTCTCACTTGACATTGATCGTAGTGCTGCTCCGATGTAGGCAGCTTCCTGAACTGATGAACAGGATAGGCGCCTAGAAATTTATACTCTTACAACGAGATCCGAGGAGAAAAGATTTAGCCGCGAAAGCAGGTCTGTTTCTTTGAGTATAACATCGCAAGCTCAATGATTTTTGTTCTAGTAAAATTTGCTATGAATTACACCGTGAGTTTGAAAGACGGCATAACACATCAATTATAACACGGTCTTAGTTCATTTTATAATCAGAGTCCGCGGTATCAAAAAACTATTATAGCATATTTTTAAATTGTAAATATCACTTTCCTTAATCACCCTAACTATGAATATCTTGCTTCGTTGTACACGCTAGTGTCCAGGTGCACATTTGTTTAGTTAAAATCCGTTTTAGGCTGGATATTAGCTGCGAAATACTATGTTTAATTTTTTTTTGAATAGTTAAAATTTTCCTGCGCGAGTATCAGAACATAAAAGCTGTGCCGCTGTATCGCAGAATATGGTGTGTAACGGTACCATGGATGCTCACTGTCAATTTACTAAGAGTAGGCTCACGGAGTTAACCGAATGTTTGCCTAGCTCTTGTTGTCCAAACAATTAGCCGCACATCTCGGATTCAGAATGCGGGGGTCTCGGGCCGCAGTACGGAGGCCAAGCGACAGGTACCGGAACCATTGTAACGTGTTGAACCATCGAGGAATTGTGACAGAAATATCGAGTCTAAGTTCTCCAAAAAAAATAGAACTTGATAATGAGTGTGATTGTCGTTACGTTGGATCTGATTAAATTTTTACGAGCTTCTCTACTGGAGAAGCGCATGACTATTGAATAAGTTCTACATGTGCTTATAGCTTCACGTGAAGTCTGTTGGATATAGCGTACGTAGTTGTACATATTTTGGGCAATATAGTGAATGAATAGTTGGTATAGACTAGTCTGTTGATCTGGAGATAGTGTGTGGGTATCTGTGGGTATATTTGACTATCGTTGTCCATTATAGGGAGACCGGATTAGGAGATGAAAGCCTGGATAAATCCCGGAGAAGACACGGGCTCATCTCCGTACATATCCCTCAGCTTTTGCCAGATTGTCTTGCAGGTCGAAACGGAGCCTTTCTCGTATACGAAGACAATGATACACTTCGGCGCGGGAGCTTCTTCCTCTCCGTGGTTTCTCGGGCTACTCGTTTCAGCGTTATAATCCAAGCTAAATGGGTAGTTCGGATTTATAGGTGGCGTCATGAGGTGACGTGAGTTCCCCGGAACATGTGAAGAGATGGGAGGTGAAAAGGGAGATAACTCGATTCTAAAACGAGTAGGCTTCAGAGTCACGTTTGACATGATGGTCAGAACGTCCACACGACACATGATCGGTTCGTTTGCTGCATGCACCGCGCCGGAAATGCTTTCGTGCTCGATGGTAACGCCGAATCTTATCAAGAGTTGGGCGACCTCGATTCGAGTCCTTTTCACGTCGTGAGGTGAGAACAATACGTCGTGCTGCCAATCTGGATTATTCTTCCAGTTGAATAAGTTCGAAAACCATCCTTTAGCGCGATACTTCATTGCGGAGTGACTTGGACTCGAGGGTGAATGAAAACCAGATAATGCTGGACTCCTTGGAGAGGTGGGCAGAGAAAACAAAGACTTCTTGCGACGAAGTGTGGGCTGATCCAATGGAGGCACTATAGGGCATACAAAAATGAGAAGCGATCAGGAAACGATACGGAGTACACACATTTATCCTTGACCGACTTCTGTCTTTTCGGGGCTGAAGCAGTAGCCACAGGACCGTCTACATTCGGGTCTTCGCTGACAAAATCTCTCTCATGATCGAGTGTTACTCCCTCTCTTCTACCCTCATCGACTTTGAATAACTGCCAACCTTTAGTTCTAGGGCCCCGGTTCTCCTTTTCATCGATCCAGCGTTTGGATATGCGTCGAGCCTTTCTAGATTTTTCATGAGCCTTAGCCTTCTGGGGAGTATATGCCGCGCTGTTCTCTTGAGGAAGGACCATCCAGGGATAATCAGGAGCCCGCGATAGCGGGGTTACAGGACTGGTTTCGGACCGGGGAACTCTGCTAGTTTCGGACTGGGGAGGCCTTCTAGTTTCCTGCTGGGGAGCTTTGTTACCTTCGGACTGAGGAGCTCTGCTAACTTCAGCCTGAGAGCCTCTATTAGCTTGTGCTTGTGTATTTCGCGAGGTAACGTCGGAGAGCGGTTTACGAACAGATAATGGTTCGGTAGCACGAGCAGGGGAAGCTGTATAACGCGGAATACGGGACTGAGAGAGTGAAAGCGTACAGGTAACTCTGGTCACTCCGCCCTTTGACGGGACAGGAACTCCAATGAAAGGCTTTGGATAGCGTCCGGGCTGCTGGGGCATCGCTTGAGGGATAGGCGCTTTCTGCTGCGGCTGACGAGCGAACTCCATCCTCGAGACCTCCTTGGAAGCGTCTTCTCGTGGTGAAGAGACTAGAGGAGCCGGATAGACTTCTTTTATAAGTGACATTTGCTGACGTACACGCGAATATCGGTGGGTGATTGCTTCGGGAGAGACTTTCGTGGATCCTGAGGCGGCGGGGCTACTTGCTAACTCTCTTGTCCTCGAGTCGGCTAAGGAGTCGAATTTCCTTCCTGCAACAGTTAATCCTTGAACATACCTGATCCTCGAATGCACCAGAACTTCATTCTGCCGCGGAGAATCTTCTATAAAGTCACTTCTGCTGCTATATCGCTGCACCACTGGGTTGTCGATATCTTCATTAGCGCGGTCTTCATCCAGTTTATGGCGCATATTTTCTCCTCGATATTCGACCAAAAGGTAATAAAATGCTTTGGCGTGAACTCCATAGCCAGCAGGAGAACACAAGTCTTGGATAATAGCTTCACCATATGGATCTGTATGACGTCCCCAGATATAGAGTAACGACTTTAGCAAATCCGGGTCGACAAGGTCGCGTGAGGGAATAGGGCGGGCAAGGATGCTCGGGGATGGAGGAAAATGAGGCGTTAATGTGTTTGGAGTCGAGAGAAACCATGGGTGCAAGAGAATTTCAGGGATCTAGCCGTACCACATTAATCATGTAACGGAGAAGGAAGTCGAATACGTACAGTAATACGCTCACTAGGCTCGACAACAAGCATTCTTTGTATGAGGTCCTGCGCCAAGGGATCGACATAAGAGGGTATTTCATAAGATCCCATTTTAACTTTCTCTAGAAGAATATTGTGATCCTTGTCGTCGAACGGGAGTTTGCAGGTCAACAAAGCATAGAGAATAACGCCACAGCTCCAAATATCCGTGGCGGTGCCCCAATAGCTGTGGCCTCTAACGATCTCCGGACTAGCGTAATGAGGAGACCCACAGCTGGTCTCTAGGGCGAAGGAAGGAGGTGCAAATGCTGCCATACCCCAGTCAGCGATCTTGATGACGGGAGGAGAAATGGAGGCGACAAGAATATTCTCCGGCTTGAGGTCGCGATGGATAATTGAGAACGTGTGAGCATAGTTAAGTCCATAGATTATCTGCCTGAAGATATCCAAGGCCTCCTCGGGTTCGAACTTGCCATGATTGACCAGATAATCGAAGAGCTCCCCCCCTGCGACGTATTCAAGAACGAGATACAGCTCCTTGCCGCCTTCATACACGTCGTAAATACGCATGATGTTCGGATGTCTCATGAGTTTCATCATTGTCATCTCTCTATATATGCCGATGGCTTGCTTGTCTGAGCATAAGAGAGAACGATCCACCGAAGGTAGAGGAAGAATCTTGACGGCAGCAAGTTGACCAGTACGCGCGTGCTTTGCTATCTTGACTCGCCCAGATGCGCCTTTGCCTACGCATTCGCCCAAAATCCAAGGTCCAAGGGTTTTCGGGTCAGTCCTCAAATCGAACATATGGGCTCCACCAGCGTCAGCCTTCTCCTTTTCCCAGCGAGTCCCGTACGGCGTCTTGTACTGAGCAGGCAGAGCGCGAGGACGTTCAGGCATGTCTAGGGAGTGTATATAGTATGTTGAAGATTGAAAGATGGAGTAAAGACAGGTAGCTCGTCCAGCAGGCTATGGCTGTAATATAGGATGTGGAAGTAGATGAAGGACGAACGTTGTGATTGTGACGACGTTTCAGGCATGTGTGATCATGTGAATGTCACGATAGCTTCGTGGATAGATCACGTGTGACAAAATCTCCCTTCCCAACGTCCACCACGGCGTCAACGCTGCCCTCGTCTCGACAGAACCGAGTTCATGCACGCTGCCTCATGGCACTCACAATGGGTGTCTATGGGGCGTATGTACTTTGGGTGGAATCACCTTGCACGCTCGATTTCGCAATCCGTTGTTAGGTTCAACCATCCCCGACACGGTTCATCTCACCTGCGACGCAATCGCCTTGCCTTCGCGGACCATTCATTTTTCGGTGGCAGCCACATCACAGAGCATTCTAGGTCCTCACATGCCTCAGGGGCTTCTCCCCAGTCCTTGCTCGAGCTTGTCAAGAAAGAGAAGTACGACGAAGCGGACGAAGTTCTTGCTGAATTGATGGAATTAGGTGTGCATCTGAAACCCGACTCGATGTACGTGCACGCCATGAAGCACATTCTTCAGCGGCCTCACCCCGAGCAGCATGTTGCTGCTTGGGCTGACTGGATCACATTATTACCAGACCGGCATGACACGACTCTAGATGTATTCCACGAAATACTGCGTCTTCTGTCCGATTCACCGCACATGAAACTTCCCCTAACTATGCAGTTCGGGGTTTCTTGCGCAGGGAAAGGGTACATGTCACTTGTCGAATCGGAAATTATCCCCCTGGTAGCTCGCATCGCAGACCCTGCGTCCCTAGCTCGCTTCACCGGGAACATTTATGTGGCAGCTAGGCATCATCAAGCAGTCGCTCGTGCACGGGATTCTACGGTGGAGATCAGTCCTCAGTCCTTCGTCTTCGAAGATTTGACAGACGACTACAAGGCGGTGGCGACCGAAGCCCAAATACTACCTCCTTCTGTCCTCGAACTCGTGGAAGAGAGGTTGCCGGCTCTTCTACCTGAATCATCGCCCCACGACTCATCCGTGTTCGAAGAGGAATGCTCTTCCGACTATGTCTTGGCTGCTTCCGGGTCTCACACAGCACCGCATAGCTCGACTGATGCCCTGTTGCGTCTTGTAACCGAGAAACGATATGAAGAAGCGCATGTACTTCTTCGAGAGCTCCGACATCTGTATATGGATATTCCACCAGCATTGATATACGACACAGCTGCGCGACATGTGCTTCAGAATCCTCCCTCAAAGGAGACCACTGTTGAAGAGCAAATTGAGCAGTTCACCGATTGGTTTTCACTCGTTCCCCCTCGCCATATCACCCCAAGTCCTGACAAGTTCTTCGAGACGTGTCAGTTGGTCTTTGCTCCTGCCATTCCGAATATACCTTTCGCTATACGCGTTGCTATCATGCTCGCGTCAAAAGGTTATGGCCATAGCATGGCCATCTATATTATTCCCCTTTTCTTGCGATACTGCCCTCCAGACGTGAGCTCTCAATTTCTGGGACAGTACGAGCAGACGATTGCAGAATACTATAATACTTCGCCCTTGCATTGGCCTACAAGAGCCGCTTTTATGATAAGGAAGACAAAGACAGACATCCGCGGGCTTGCTGTGCGTACATTTGCACGGTCGGGGTACATCGACCACGCTCTGGCGGTGCTGCCTGACCGCGAATCTGGGTTCGGCTTGACAATATATACCTACAATATTCTCATCGAGTGTATGCGTAGATCGGGAAATCCTGCCTATCTGCGGCAGATTCCCCACGTTGTTGCCCTCAGGCAGGATCCATTGGCATCAGTTCGGCCTATCATTCAGGAAGCTACCTCTTCCCCGGTCCAGTCCGCGGAGGATGCCATTCTAGCGGCCGATTTTGAAACATCACCGGCGCCTCGCTTTGACGACGATTTAGTTCAGGCTTTAAAACATCTCAAAACGGCGGTAAAAATTTCCAAGGCACTTCCGAACCCCTTGACAATTGTCCAATTCATCCGCGCATATCATGAAACCGGAAGAACCAGAGCTCTCACGTTACTGCTGAAGAAAGCTGTTCGGTCGAGTTATCACAACACCTCAACGCTTCTCTTCGCTGAAATGTTGTATTACCGTCAGCAAGGCCTTCACGATTTGGTCATTGAAACTTTTATAGACCATTTTTACATTTCCGGACTTCCTCGAGCCGATGTTATTGACCGATATCAGCAATTGGAGCCTATGAGGCGGCGGCGGAAAGATGGAGACCAAATTCCTCGACGTTTCCATGCGGATTCCGGTATTCTTTTTGGAACGCGCGGCAAAATATGGCCTACTCCTGCCCAGTGCGCCCTCGTCTGGCAATCTCTCATCGCTGTCGCCACCACATCGGAGGAGATCGATACACTTTATCGAAAGCTGCTACTCATAGCCGGGAACGCAATAGCTTCTGCGGATGGCGAGGGCTCGCCTTTGTTCAATTTGCCGCCTTTGCTCCCTCCTGCAGCATGGAAGGCTAATGTATCCTCATCAGTTTTTACTGCATTTATACACCGAATGATGCGAAAATTTGGTGCGCAAAAGGGAGCCCAGATCATGGGAGATATGATGAAGGTCGGTTTACGGCCTACTGCGCACCACTTTGCTGAATTGGCTGGGTATTACGCTCGCACCGGGGATGCCCCAAGGGCTATGATGATCCTTGATAGGATGGAGGCCACACTGCAGAAGAACACAAAGGCAGCCACTCAATCTGAGACGGGGAGTGGACCGTTGGCCCCGTCAGAGGGGGCTTCTTCAACTGAGGTGGATAAAGCCGGAAACCCCGAATCATCTACAGCGCCTTCACAGCCTGCGCGCTCAGCGCTCGCGATACCTGCACCGGACGTCGTCGTGTACACCGCCGTTATTCGCGGCCTCCTCATTTCCGAAAAAGCTCAGGAAGCTGAGCAGGTGCTTAGGAGGGTTGAAAAGTTATTTCCGTGTATTCCAGGCGAAGATCCGTATCTTGACGCCATCTATGTGGATTTAGAAGCTCTGAAAAATATCCTAAGTGATGGAAAGGTATGCTATATTGTTTGTATTTGCTCTCCGGCTTTCAAGCTTATTTCTCGTGATTTAATAGCAAAGGGAAACACCAACGCATCTGTATTAATGTATACACCGGATTATTAAAGGCTAAAAGGTACGCTGTTTGATAGAGCTAGTCATTCATGGATGGATCCTGATGGTATCCTACTCTCATAGCGAATTGGCTGGAAAAGCCGGCTATCATTGTAAGGAAACGACGGATGAGATCCGAGTATTGCCCTCCCTCTACCGTTGGCTGTACGCCATGTGGGAGTGTATGGATCTGTCCATTCTACACCCTAGGCATCGTGAGTGAAGACCGACGCCTAAGCAAAACGAGCATCGGCTATTGGAAGTCTCCTTGAGACTTCCATTTCGACAAGCGCTAAAAGATTTAAACCGTCGTGGACGAGAGCCCGGAGTGCCTAGAGTGCACCACGAGTGTATAATAATGGCTATACCCTAGTATCTGTTTGAATGATGGAAGAGCAGTAGACGTATGTACCACTTGAAGTTACAATCTTACATGGGAAATACCATAAGAAAAAAGTATCCAACATTATCATGTTTTAATAACATAAACATATAAGCCCTATAACTACATGCAATGATACATCTAACTGTTGTGCCGCTAACGTGCACCTTCATAAAAACGGTGTAGATAGTAATCGTCTTTTTCCGACCATCTAGTAATGAATCCTCCCTCTGTTCGACTGCTGCCCAACGCGCACGAAGGCTTCATTCAAAACTGCGAGGATCAAGCTTTTGGACTTCTCCAACAGCCAAACTTCAAGACCTCGCCTGCATAACCTCGAAGTACGCCGTGTACTCGTCTGCCGTCATAGAATCGTGATCTTCCTCTGTCACCTCCGAATATGGTTTGGGGTTGCCATTCACTGGAGGAAGGAAAAACAGTAACGCTGAGCACGCAGGAGGAAAGATGCAGAAAAGACGGCTGTGAACATACCATAGACGATCGGATCATCATCGAGCACAGGGGGCGGCTCGTCCTCGCCCATGCCCTGATCCTGATAATGCATGTCTTCTCCCGTAGAGAATCCATTATGCTGCGCATGTCCATTCAACCCCGCTCCCATTTCCACCCCAAACTCATTAGACACCTTTGCCAACTTCGTCTTCCCATTCATCCCCTCATCTTCATGCGACCGTGAGCGCTTTCGGTACTCGTTCAGTGAATCAAGGTATTCGACGTTCGGCTTTTTATCTTCCTCCTCATCTCCGCCGCCCAGCGGTGACGGATTGCTGAAATCGCCAAAATCGGAGCTTCCTGGAGCACTGAGACCTGTTGGCGTGGCCTGTGCGGAGGCTGCAAGCGAGGCATAGTATTGATCATAGTCTGAAGATACAATTCAATTAGAACAGCGAGTCACACTGAGAGTATGAACGAAGAACGCACAATCTGCCTCATGATTCACCACAGGCTTAACATCCTCCCCACCCCCACTGAGTCTATTCGACATCGTCGACTGCTGCTGCTCCAACCTGGCACTCCCAACAACTCCAAGCCCCTTCAAAATATCATCATTCGAGCTGCTTCCTCCATTCATCGCCGCAGCTGCATTCTCCCGTGCATTCTCCTTCACACCGAGCGCCGTCAAATCTCCAGTGATTGTGCTCTTCAAATGCCATGCGGGAAGAGCATTCTGCTGCCGTTTCGCTTCCGCCTGTGCGTCCCGCTCTTGTCGACGCTGACTCTCGTCCTTGTCCATGGCCATCATCACACCGATGCCCTCGTCCTCATTGCCCTTGCCATCAGCACCAGCTACTTTGAGGCCCCCACCGGTGACGGAAGCCTTTTGGCGTTCGGCATCTACGACATTCTTTTTTATCCAATCTGCGACATCGAAGCTGGAAGAAGGGATGAGTTGAGCAATGGTTAGGCGGCAAAAAAGCAAACATACGCAGGCAGGACCATTTGCTCGCTCTTTTGCAGCCCCTCGCGAATAAACCGAATCTGGTGATGAAACCTTTGCATGCGATCCTGACTGCCCCGGACACTCTCGGCATTCTCATTGTCCACCAGCTCCGCGTGACAAATTTCACAGAAGAACCCGCCGCGGGCGAAGTCCATCAGCTTGTCGGCTTCCAATGGCGAGTATGAAGTCTTACACTGCGGGCAGATGTAACCTTTGTTATCGAGTTCCTTCATGAGAAGATAGGGTCAGCCGATGGTCCGTATGAAGAGAATAATGGCGTACATTACGCAGCGATGAGTCGATGGTGTGGAACATCTTCGCAATGCGCCACTTGACAACATTGCAGAAGTACTCGTAGTCGATGTAGTAGTACTGTTTCCCGACAGCCCGTTGGGCACCGTCTTTCAGTTCGTTCTGACGATGGCTGTGGCCACACCGAGTGAATCAGCCATAACAGCCATAAGAGACAAACGTTGCAGCAACCATGCACACTCACACTTTGACCAAACCATCATTCGACAGTACTGCAATGACCTTGTTCAGCTCCTTCGGCTGGAGCCCCATCCGTCCTGCCAGATCGTCGTCTTTAAGACTGTATTGCAACGGCAAGGAGCAAATTTTTAATTTTAATATCAGAGCATCGAGCCGCAACAGAAAATGCGAAAACAAAAGGGGGAATGAGGGGTTTAGTAGACTTGCACAGCAGCACCATTAATACTTACACGGGATGCCGGGCAAGCTGGTCCATAATAATGGTGTACTTGGGCTCGTAGAAGGCACGAGAGACATGCTGAACGAGAAGACGCAAGGTCTCCTGGTCGTCTTTGGTCGCCATCGAATGAGATGCTGAGGGTCAGGGCCCTAGGGCCGCAAGGACTACGAGTCCCAGATTCCTGGTATAAACTCGCGGTGGTATAAGAATCCAGCAGTGGTGGAGGTACGACGACAAGTCACAAGAGGCAGAGAATGCAGCTCCTGCCCTTTGCGGCGAAGAGCAAACAGATGCCGACGCAGTGTCGGTGTACACGGAGTTTGCACTTATCCATTACTCTGCACTATCAACTCTCTGGCATGCGCTATCTGCTCTGGCAGTATCTATTTTCTGAGATGGGGACATCGTCATATCATCTGGATTCCTGAATCTCGCTGGTCCTGGGAACGTCTGAAGGCGCACTAAAAGTATATTTCTCTAACGGTTCCGATGTGACGGCTGATTTCTAAAACACCTCGCATCTTATGCATATGTAGCATATCTCACTCTATCTTTGATGCTTTCAGTCCTTCTATGAGGCCAGTAACCGTCGGCCTCGATAGCACGTTCTCCGAGAAGCTGACCCTATCTTTGTGCCATTCAAACCATCTCTCCGCCCTCACCTCCTCACCCCATCAGCATCCTGGTCTACCAAGCCCGCCGAAATATCAATCAACCCAGGTCTAGCCGCCGCCCACCAGAACACTGTCGCCCCGCAAGTCGAACAGAACTCTCTGTATTTTCCTGGGCTCGAGATATACTGCGTCATCCCTGTCGGTTTATTTGGACCGGCCATCTCGATTATCTTCCCCGTAGCGGAGTCGATAATGTTCTCTCGTGGGACGAACGCCCAGCTCTGGGTAGGAAAGCCAGATGTGATTCGGCAGGAAATACAGGCGCAGTGCCCTGCAAGGTACTTGGTTGGTTTCTCGGCACCAACAGGCTGCAGCCACCATTTTTCGTCCTTTGGATTGCGGATTTTAGCCAGGTGAGTCACATCGTAAGGTTTTAGAAGGTCCGGGAAGGGGATGTGTGGGTGCATGGAATGCTAGAAACTTCGGATGGTCGAGTAATAGAGAAGGTCGTGCTGCGGCAGTGGCAATAGGAAGAGAGACGCTCGTCTGGAGAAGGCTCTTTGTGGATCTGCTCGGGGCTAAGAGACATCCATGGAAGTAGGAGTGGAGTGTCTTGCTGCCTCTATTCTTGGAGTACCGCGCCAGCTTAACCCTTTCTCTCTCGCGCAGCTGGTCCTCTACCCCGCCATCTCTGGTCTGCTCCAGGAAAATGTGGCAGTCCACCCCAGATATCCCTTCTATCTTGTGTAGCACTCCTCCAATGCAGTACCGCGGCTCCGCCGGATTCTGCTTATTCTCCCATAACATATGGGCTCTGCATACGGCACAGAAGTACCTTGTAGTGTGGGCGCTACTCTTGTGCTCCTTGAGGTCACCAAGGTAGGCAGGCTCGTCTTTAGACACAGCTAGTGGGCGCCCTACGATTTTGACATGAAAAAGTGCAATCTCTCCGCTTCTGTGTCTGCAGCTGTTGCAATTGCATAGGGTGCTCTAGATAGGAAGAGATTCGGTGAGAAACTTGTGTGTCGTAGGATTGGTAGGATTTCAAGCAGTATATCCCAACGCTCGCAGTTGAATTTATTGCGATGGGATAAGGCCGATCGGTGTTGTCCACATTATGACGTCTGTATGTATTAACGGGATATTCAAGGAATGATGGAAGTTAGAAGAGACATACATTCCGGTGCATCCTAGAGGCTCGCCTGGATCGCACCTGATTTGTTTGCTGATAAACTGTTACGCGGCAGCGTTCGCAACTTTCTACGACGCACGCGTACGGCGTGTCGATGAGATTTGATATTTCGACTGACTTCTTCAGTTATTGTCTTTCTATGACTCAAATGCTTGCGATTTCGTATTCCCTCTCATTTTCCGGATAAAATAAATGGTTTAGAGGGTATTTGCCTACGTGTGTTGGTACGGGCGTATTACTACTATATTCTAGTGGTACACTTTACCCTGCGGGGACTTGACCTAGTTCTGGTACGCGCTATTTGTAAAACGTCTCAGATCTGTGTCCGCTACCAAAATACTCGCTGGCTTCAAGCTTGTGATCAGATTTGATTCACATGGATTATAATCTTTTGAGAATCTTCACACAACATTTACGTGGCGCCCGTTACTTGTAAGTCATATCGCACGGAAAAAAAATTGGTTCCACGATATCTTTTACTAAATGAGAAAGCAGGAACTCACGCTACACTATTCTCCACGAATTCTTTATGTTTGCATAGTTCTCATGAGTGTCACTTGGGGCATAAACGTTATTTAAGAGGCACAATGACATAGCTCCATCTTTTTCTGCCTACTTCCACGACCATCCACCTCGTCCATAACATGCCGATCTCACTTTCCAGCCCTTTATCTCTCTATTCAATTCCCGTCATATGGTTCACGAGCTTCTATCCTATGACAATGAAGGTAGAGGCACACTTCTCTCGCAATACCGTGGTCACGAACCCTATACTCTTTCATGTGCAGTATTTCTTAATAGATAAAACGATGGGATACAACAAGTAATATAGATTTTGCTATTTAAAATGCGGCACTCGCTGGCTGACTGCCGCTCTAGCATTCAACCCAGGGCCAACACAGCAAAGCTTGCTCAGAGCAAGGATGTATCTCGGGAAGTGGCTGCTCGTGCCGAGAGAATGGAAGGTGCTCACTTAAATGGCAATGAAGTAATGCCTCTGTGGGCTGCTGCTGTGGTACGTATCCTACACAATCAAGGTAAAATTCGACATTAACAGGCCAACGGCGTATACACAGCTTGCAGGAAATTATGCGGGACTTGACAATAGAACTCTGAACACTTTCTCAATTGTATTGTAAGATTTCTTTCTCGAATAATTTTCGGTTCAAAACTTGATTTATCTTGTAGCATTGCTTGCAGATTATGCTACAATCAAGTATATATTAATCATGAGACCAGTGGGAAGAGCTGGGTCCGGTATGTGCTATTATCGATCGAATATACTGAAGAAGACACCGATCTCGAAAGCAGGAGTTCGATTTTCTTTTCCAGCATACGTATGTTACGCGCAAACCTTCTATTATTCTCTTAGCTCACGAATTTTTTCGTGCTTGACATTATAGCATTGCCGTTGATTCTGCTTTTCAAAGCTGCGAACAAAATGGCAAGCGTATAACTTGGGACCGAGTTATTAATACATAACAGTATACTTGAAAGCTTCAGGGAAATATAAACGCCTAGAACTTTGTCTTTATAATGATTGATCCATGCTGTTAAGCTGCAGTCATTAATACACAATCACCTACGATTCCATCGCGAGATTCGACTTACTCTTTCTTTTCGCCTGGAATCCAACAGGCTTTGTTATTAGTGTAAGAAAACTAGATAACGAAATCTCAGTCTTTAGAAGCAAAATGATTCAGGCTCGAAAGATGTCGAGAAGTGCTATATAACTATGAGAGTCCGTAGAACACTACAAGGAGTTACGAGACGAAGTAATAACAATAAGATAAGTAGTGAAAGCATATGGATTTGTGCTATAGGCAGTGTAGCACAAATTCCTAGAACTACAGAAAGGGTTAAGTCGAAATTGCATAGCCACGAGAAATATATACTGAAGCAGAGCAGCACGAATTGCAAAGCAATAAAATTACACTAAGGAAAGACTGCGTGGGCGTGC